>JAJMKZ010000338.1:0-46255 GCA_030564005.1 Ruyongia tratensis | reverse complement strand
AAAAAAAAAAAAAGTCAAGATAAAGATATTTATTATATGGATTTAATTGAATTAACAAATGATGAAATTAAAGATATTAATCAAAGTTTTATAAAATCAATTGATTCAAAAAAGATATTTGAATTATGTTTAAATATTGGGAATTTTAATTTTAATAATAAATTTAATTTATCAATTGAATTATATAAATTTAATGAATCATTAACAAGATTATTAAGTCAACAATTTGTTAATGACGATGATGAAATTTTTGAAAAACAAGAAGAAGAAGAAGAAGAAGAAGATAATGGTTCAAATTTTAGTTTTATTGAATCAAATAATAATGTTGATGAATTTACAATAAATAATAGTTTTAATAATAATAATAATAATAATAATAAAAATTCAACATTAATTTTAAAAACAATATTATCATTATTAATTTTAAAATTAAAAAATTTATTAAATTTATTATTAATTAATTTAAAAATTAAATTAAATAATTTAGATTATAAATTAATTCAAGATATTTTAGAAAAAAATATATCACAAAGAATTTTATTACCTTATCATTCATTAATTATTAATAAAGTTGAATATCAATTAAATAGTATTATAATATAAAAGGGAGAAAAGGGGTATTATTTATTTATTAAAAGGAAACTAAAACTTTATAAAATCAAAAAAAAAAAACATTTATTTTTTTTCTTTTTCTATAAAAATTAAAGAGAATAAATAACAAATAAAAATAAACAAAATCATAAACATTAAAAATTAAAAATTAAATAAATGACACAACATAATAAAAAAGTATTTTTGGAAAAAAAATTTATTCTTTATGATGAACAGATTCTTTATCAAAAGATAATCTACTAATTTCTTTATTATTAATAGCTGAACCAACTTCAATATCGATATCATCAAGATTATCAACTTCTTCACTTAAACGTTGTCTTTCAATATCTTCTAATTCATTAGCATCAATTTGATAATTAATTTCACCATTTCTATTTTCTGGACCTAATAACATAACAATTAATAAGAAACCAAAGACACAACCCATAAAGATTGCCATAACTTTACCATAATCATAAACACCTTCTCTTAAATTACCATTAGAATCATATAATGGGAAACGAGTACCAATTTTTGCTTCAATTGTTGAAGAAGCTGAAGAAGCTAAATTACCTAATTGATAAGAAGTACCAACTATAAAAGCTTTAAATTCAGGATCTGCTAATTCACTTAAATGAATTGGAACAACACCCCAAGCACCTTGAACAGCAAATTGTAAAAAGAAAGCACCTGCATTAATACCTGAATTTTTTAAAAAAGCCCATGGATAAATAAATGCACCACCAATAATACAACAAATAACAACAGCAAATCTTCTACCAATAAAACCAGACATATGACCAAAGAAAATACCACCAGTTATAGCACCTAAATTAGCTATTGAATTTGTAACAGTTGAACGATCTGAACTATATTCTAATTGATTTGTTAACATTGTTGGATATAAATCTTGAGAACCATGAGAAGCAAAATTAAAACCAGCCATTAAAATAATTAAATAAGATAATTTTAACCAATCTCTTTTTAACATTTTAATAAAATCTTTAATAAAATTATTATTATTATTATTATTATTATTATTATTTTTTTTTGATTTTAAATATAATTTTTGTTTAATAAAATCATCATTTTCTGGAGTTAAAATTCTCCAAATTATAAAAATAATTGGAATACAAGCACTAAACCAAAAAAGAGCTCTCCAAGTATGAGAAGAATTATCAGTAATTGCACGTTGAAAAATAACAACTAATAAATAACCAAATGCATAACCTTGTTGAAATATACCAGATAAAATTGATCTTGATTCTAAAGGAGCACTTGATAAAGAAATTGAAGAAGAAATACCAACAACAGCACCCATTGCAATACCGAAAAGTGCACGAACAGCTAAGAATTGTTTATAAGTTTTAACAAATGAACAACCAATTTGTAAAACAATTAATAAAGTTAAATTAATAACATAAGCCCATTTTCTTGAATATCTATCACCAAAATAACCAAAAATAATAGCACCAACAGATCTTAACATAAGAACTAAAGTAATACCCCAAGTAATATCAGTAACTGATTTATTTAAATCATTAGCAATATTTGAAACATTAAGAGAAACAGAAAAATAATCAAAAGCATCCCAAGTCCAAGCCCAAAAACCAATAAAGAATAAATTCCATTGTTTTAAATTTAAAGCTTTTAATGGAGGAATTGGATTTAATTTTTTTTTTTCAAGTTTTAATTCTTCATTTGATGGAATTAAAGTTGTAAATCTTGAAATAAAATAATTTTTTATATTATTAATAGAAAAATCTTCTTTTGAAGTCATAATAATTTAAGTTATAAAAGAATGAAAATAAATATAAATATAAAATATAAATATAATTAAATAAAGAGATTTTAATGAATATTTATAATAATAATTAAAATAATCAGAAAAAAAAAATAATTTAAAAATGACCTTTTAAAATAAATAAATAAAATTTTTTTATTATTATTATTATGGTCATTTCTCCACAAAAATTACAATTTTAGCCTTTAATTTCCATTTTTTTAAATTTATAAATTTTTACTAATAATAAATTTTTTTTTTTTTTTTATTTATTTTTCTTAGCTAAAAAATTCAAACAATCAATATTATTCAAGAAAAGTTTTTTAATTTTTTCACAAGAAAATTTCAAAAGACAATTTCATTATTGAATTATCTTGTCAAAAACAACAATTCTTTTATATTACTGAAAAATGACAACTATCATTCATCACTTGTTATTTATCTTTTATCATTTATCATTTATCATTCAACTCAAAAAAAAACAACAACAACAACATTATAACTTTAACTGTGGGGTCATTTAAAATTTTATTATTGCCTTTAAACCCCAATAAAATAATCTTTTTTTTTGATATCTTTTTAACAAAATTTCGGCGATCTGGAAAAAAAAAAAGATAATTAAAAAAAAAAAAAAAAAAAAAAAAAAAAAAAAAAAAAAAAAAAAAAAAAAAAAAAAAAAAAAAAAAAAAAAAAAAAAGATAATTAAAAAAAAAAATTTATGTAAATGCTACAAACCAAAAAAAAATTTTAATTCAATTTAATATTTTAAATCCAGAAAATTAAATTATCAATTATCGGTAGGGCCACACCGTTCTGATTTAGAAAAAAAAAAAAAATCAACCGAATCTGAACGCGTTAGTTAATTCAAAAATAAAAAGACATATACATACAACAAACAACTAAAAAAAAAAATATAAATTTATATATATATATATATATAAAAATATATAAAGGTATTTGGTTACTGGAAGTGACGAGGTTCGAACTCGTGCCTCTTAAAAGAGACCTGCACCTGAAGCGGGCGCCTTAACCACTCGGCCACACTCCCAACCAATTTATTAGTATCCTTTAAGATCACTTTTTAAATTGTATTTTTTACTGTATTCTACTCCTATTATTTCAATATAATTGATATCATTCGAATCTAAATTAATAGATCTTTCTAATGATACCAATATTATCATATTTTTATTTCTCTTTATAAATTTTATCTTTTCCAAAACTAAACTAATAATAATAAAAAAAAAAAAAAAAAAAAAAAAAAAAATCTTATTCCGATTTAAAATTAAATTAAATTAAACTTCAAATGTCTTAAATTTTATATTTTTATTCTTTTAAATCTTTTTTAATTTAATAAAGTTTATGGTGATGTTTTCCAAATCAAGTAATTAAGATATGAATGAAGCCTTAACAACTTTTCTTAGATTTTTAGATAAGATATATAAAAAAAAATAATAATAATAATAATTAATAATAAAAAAACCTCAGCGGCTCCCTTAATTTGGGTGGCAAATAATACAAATTAATTACAATTAATTATATATAGATTGTTTAATAATCTTCACTTAATAAATATCTTTATTCCTATCTCTCTCTCTCTCTTTTCTTTATTAAATTGTATTTCTACTTTTATATAAATTATTTTCAGTTTTTTTAGTTTTTTTTACTCACCCTTTTTTTTTGTTTATTCTTCTTCTTCTTTCAATCTTTACAAAAATAAAGAAAAATTATTAAAAATAAGATTACAATTTATAAAAAAATTATTGAAAATTAATTACTAAAAATTATAACTAAAATATCTATTAAATTTTTCTAAAAAAACATAAAGTACTATTTTTTCTAATCTTATAAAAGAGAGCCAGCAATATCAGAAGAATTTGATTCATCATGAATAGTAGAACCAAAAATGGATTCAATTTCACTATCTTCAACTTTACAACCAATTGGTGCTTTAACTTTAAAATGATATTCACATTTTTCAGGTTCAGTAACCGAAATTAATTCAGGTTCAATACCACAATCAATTGTAACAATACCTGATCTCTTTGGTCCATTCCAACATTTAGCTCCATCTTTATAACTTAAAATTATTTGATGTTCTTTATTAGAAATATTATTGATTTTAATATCTGAAAATTCACCAATTTTAACATCATAACCATTACCACGTTGATAAATATCACCATTATAAAATAATTCATAATCATATTCACCAATATGACTCTTAATAGATAATCCTTCAAATGGTCTTAAAATATCATTTGGTCCATAATTTTTATTTAATTTATTTTCAACTTCTTCAACTTTTTTAATAATATTATTATAATCTAATTCTAATTCTAAAATAATTTTTTCAATTTCTTCAACATTTTTTGATTCTTTAGCTTTTATTAATGGTGTCTTTGGTGTAAATACTCTTTCATCATGAATACCTAAAAAATTTTTAAATGATTCATCAATAATTTTAATAATTTTTTTCCAAATTGGAAAATTTTTAAAATCTAAATCAGCTTTAATTTTATTAGAAATTTTTTTTAATCTTGACTTTTCAATTTTAATTTTATGAATTCTTTCTTCAATATCAATAGTAATTGCAATAGTTTGTTTATTTTCTTTATAATCTTTAAATTGTTGAACAACATGTTTAACATTTGGATCATTAAAATTAGGATTATAATGATCACTAATATAATCTAAAACTTGTTCCATTTCTGCAATTCTTGAATTTAAATCTTCAATTGTTGGAATATAAGAATCAATTGTTGGACCAATTAAATCTAATTTTGAATTACTAATTTGATCATTAATAAAATTAATCAAATGTCTTGGAGCATCTAATATTTCCATTGTTTCAAATTTAACAATAAATTCATCATATTTACCAAGTGCAAAATCAACTCCTTCATCATTTAAATTTTTATTATGAGTACCTTTTAATAATTCACACCATTTATAAACTTTATTATAATTTTCTCTAGTTTTATCAATATTATTAAAAATTGATACAACTTGTTCTTTTAAATCTTCAATTAATTCATGTAATTTAGCTCTTTCAGAAACACCACCTTGTGAATCTAATTCTTTTTTAGCCTTTTCTAATTCATTACCTAAGAAATTTTTAATTGCTAAATTTGAATCATATTCAGTTTGTAATTTATCTCTTAATCTATGAGCAGCTCTTAAAGTCTTTTCAGCTTTATCAACACCAACTAAATATGTATTCTTTTCAATAGCTAGTTCCTTTTCAAATTCATCATGAATTTCACCACATCTATTTGGACATTCAATATTAATTTCATCAGAACCATCACAACATTCTTTATAATCACAAACACCATCATTAACTTTTGATGATTTGATATAACTTGGTTCATGACCTTCATTGGCACAATAAAACTTGTTGTCTGGACAGGCATTAGTACCTGGTTCATCACTACCATCTGGACAATCACAATAATCATCATTAATTTGTGATAATTCTAAAATTATTTCTGGATTATTTAAACAAGACCATTTACCATCAGAATTTGCTACATAACGAAATTGATCATTTGGAGCTACACCTCTAACTTGTGGGTTTTCAGCAGTAGCTAATTGAACTAAATGAGCAGCTAATAATGATAAAGCAACTTTCATTTCAATTTATTGTTTTTAATAAATTAAAGGGTTTTTTTATAAATTTAAAATTGATTAGGTGTCTTTATTTTTTTATTTTTTCGTGGTGGGTTTTTTTTTTTTTTTTTTTTTTTTTTTTTTTTTTTTTTTTTTTTTTTTTTTTTTTTTTTTTTTTTTTTTTTTTTTTTTTTTTTTTTTTTTTTCTGCGAATCATAGAGAAATTTATTAAAGTAAGTAAAAAATTTTATATGCAATAAAAAAAGATTATTTATATTATTAGATTTAAATAAAAGTAGTTTATAATTTTTCCATCTCTCCTAATGAATAATCTAGAATGAAACTTTGTTCAATTAATCCATCAACACGAGTATAATGTCTTTCATTATAAGGTATAATAGTTTCAATTAATTTAACAAGACCTGGAATTTCCATTAATCTATCAGTTGGGAAACTTTCTAAAATTATTTTAATTAATTTTTGTGAAACTTGAAAAAATTGAGCATTAACATTCCAAGTTCTAATTCTTTTAAATAATAACATTATTTGATCATCATTTAAAGTCTTGATAATTGAATCTAATTCTTCACCTAATATACCTGTTGTATTTGTTTCAATTGAATTTTTTAAAACATTATATAATCTCATTGGATGATCTAATGTTAATGCTAATAAGAATGCATTTGACCAATCACCATTATTTATATAGTTTTGTAATGATTGTTCTTGTTCAACTTTTAATTTCATTGCTTCTTCTTCTTCTTTATTTAATTCTTCACTATTATCAGCCCAAAAATTAAATACACCATCTGCATCAGCACTAACAAATTCTTCACCATTATCTTTAACAATAAGTGCCCAAATTCTATTAGCATGATTATCTAAAGTTTTTAAACATTCAGCACTTGATGAATCCCATACTTTAATTAAACCATCAGCACCAGATGATAAAATTTGTCTTTTATCTTTATTTAAAAATTCAACTCTTTGAACTGAATTTGTATGACCTTCAAAAGTTTTTAAACAACTAAAATCTGTTAATGACCACATCTTTAAAGTTTTATCACCAGATGCTGTTAATAATAATTTATCATATTTACAGAATTTAACATCCCATAACCCTCTTTTATGACCTTTTAATATACCAATAGTTTCACCAGATTCTAAATCCCAAATCTTACCAGTTTTATCATAACTTGCAGTTGCAAAATATTCATCATTTGGTGAAACATCAATAGCATTTATATCTTTTTCATGAGCTCTTCTTGTAAATTCAGAACTCTTTATAATAAATTCTTCACCTATAAAAGTTTTAACATTTGGAATTTTCCATTTTTTAACTGTTAAATCTGCTGAAGTAGTTAATAAAAATTTTGGGTATGTAATTTCATAATCAGCTCTTGGTAAAGCAATAGCACTAACTGAACTAGCATGACCTTTAAAAACTGCATATGAAATAAATTGTTCAGAATCTTCATCCCATTTCCATAATCTTGCATCATTATCTTTACCAGCAGTTGCAATCCATTTACCATCTAAAGTAGCATCAATAGCATTTAATAAGTCTGTATGACCTTCTAAAATATCGACTTCTAAAGGTCTTGAAATTGGATCAATAATTCTTAAACCTGGAGAATTTGTAGCTAATGCAATTAAATTTAAATTTGGTCCAACATATCTCATATCAGCAATTGTACCATGATTACCAGCAATCTTTCTCGATATTTCTATTGTTTCATTTTCTTCAATTAAAGTAATATCAACTTCAAATAATGTTTGATCTGATAATACTAAAAATAATGTATCATTTATAGTTGATAAAACACCAGTAATTAATAATTCTTCAATTGGTTGTTTTGTTTGTGAATATAATTGTCCTGTTTCTAATTTCCAAACTTTAAAAATTGCATCACCACCAGCTGTATATAATAATTCATCGTTTAAAAATCCACAAGATTCAACTTGTTGTAATGCAGAAATTGTATTTTTTAATTTCCAATTCTTTGTTTCCCAAATCATTAAAACATCATCTCTGCCACCACTAATTAAATATTGACCATTCGGACTAAAATCTAAACCTCTAACAGCACTATTATGTTCATTTAATGTGGTTATATTTTTTCTTTTAACTAAATCCCAAACTTTAATCATACCTGTTGTATCACCAGATATTAATCTCCAATCTTTAGAATTTAATTCACCATTAAATTTTAATGATGAAATAGTTGAACCATGACCTTTTAAAGAATGTGTTATATAACCATTTTCAATATCCATGACTTGAACTGAACCATCTGAACCACCAAATGAAAATAATGTTGAAGTAGGATCAGCAGAACTTATATATACAGGTGAACTTAATTTCATAGTTTTAATGAATTTACCATCATTTAAATTGAAGATACGTAATTGTTGAGATTGTGATATTATTGCTAAAAATTTACCATCAGGTGTTAATTGAAGACATGTAATAGTTTCACCGTCACCTTCTAAATTATGTAAAGTTTCATTAGTTGAAAGGTCAGTAATTACAATATCTTCAATGACAGCAGTTGCTAAAATAGCACCATCTTCTGATAAAGAAGCTAATGCACCACCAACATAGAATGGAGCTAACTCTGTGTTTGAATATGTAACTTTACCGCTCATCTCAGTTGAATAGCTTGAATGTCTAAAAGTTTTAAAGGTAATTAACTTTTATTCTTGTTATGTAAATGAAAATTTTCTGAAGCTCAAAAAAAAAAAAAAAAAAAATCTCATCTCGATTGCCTAATTAGGTAAATTTCCTATTAAGGATAATATAAATTTATTTTTTCTACAAAGAAAGAATTATTTATATACAAAAAAAAAACTAATATATATCTATTTACAAATACCTTTAAACAATTCTATTGTCTATCACACATTTCAACCTGCAAAAACATCGATGTCTTCAGGATTTTCAATACCCATTTCCTTCATGTGTTTATACATCTTTTCTTGAAGAACATCTTCAACAGTTTTTGTCTTAAATAAATATTGACTCAACTTTGAAATATTATACGTTATATCACTAATGGTCATTACTAAAATAAATATAGTATATCTTAAAGATCTTTGAACTTTTGTTTTAAAACTTGTATTTGAATAATCTGGTGGATTCAAATAGTAACCACGAACAGCTTCTTTTGTAAATAAATTAATTCTATTAACTGGTGATTTAAATCTTTGATTGATTGTTTGAACCATTCTCATTGTTCTACCTAAGAAAATTAATTCTAATGGAAATTTATCAGTATCTCTAAAGAAATTTTTAAAGTTTTCCTTCATAAATTCTTCTTTTTCAAATTTAGACATCTTGTTAAAATTTTCTCTTGTCTTATGATATGGTTTTAACATAGCCATTGAACCAAACATATCACTCTGTTCAGAACCAATACCCCAATCAACAGCAATCTTTTTTAAATTTTTATCATCTAATTCAAACAAACTCTTCCATAATGAACAATATTGATGTCTTAGTTTTTCAGAAAATCCAACATATAAACCATGATCCAATAGAACTAATTGTTGTTTCTTTGTCTTTTTATTAAATCTAACTAAAACATTACCAGGATGTGGATCAGAATGAACAAAACCCCATTCAAAAATCATTTTAGAAAAAATTGTTAAATAATCATTCATAATTTTTGTGGTATCATATTTCTTTTTCAAATCTTCAAAATGAATTAAAGAATCACCTTCACACCATTCAGCAGTTAAAACTCTCTTTGTTGATAAATTTTTTAAAGTAATTGGAATATGAATCTTATCTTTAATATTTTCATCATTTGAAATAAATTTAGCAGTCTTTGCAGCATTTTCAAGTTCAATTGTAAAATCAACTTCTTCTTTCATTCTTTCAGTTACATATCCCGAAACAAATGAAATTGGAATATCAAATGCATATTCATAAATCTTCATAAATAATCTAAAAGTAAATAAATCAGCAGATAATTGTTTTGCAATATATGGATGTTGAACCTTAATTGCAACAGATTCACCAGAAGTTAATACAGCTTTATGAACTTGAGCAATACTTGCACTTGCTATTGGTTCTTTATCAAAACTTTTAAAATAAACATCATAATCTTCACCTAATTCTTCTTTTAAAATTTTATCAACGCTCTCCCATGAATCTTTTGCTGCTGAATCATATAATTTATTGAATTTTTTTTGAAATGCTATTGGAAATATTGTGGATTGATTTGCAAGATTTTGACCAAATTTGATATAAAGACCCTTATTTTCCATCAAAACATTAACTAATCTATCAGCATTCCTTTCGTGTAATTTTGAAATATCTTCACCTTCTTTAAAATTAAACTTATAATCAAAACCAATTTTACCAAATGTATAAAATGCTCTAAAAGTTCTAGTTAATGTAGATTCATAAAATGTGTTATCAATGGCAAAAAGACCAGTGAATGTGCCTGCAGTGATTAGAGTAGCACGACCAAGCTTTTGTAGAAATGTCCTAGATGTTTTCTTTGGACGAGTGGTTCGCCCTACAGTAGAGTATAACCTTCTACCTAGTAATTGGTATCTTAACAACATATCTTGTGGTTTGAGATATTATAACTTTATCTTGTATTAAATAAGAAAGAAGAAACTTCGATTTTTATAATTGCTTTTTGCTCTTCGCTAAACGGAGATAGTTCACACTAAATCCGCCAAATGATGATGATATATGTTCAAATATACTGTAATTATTAGTATTAGCTTAAAAACAAATATTAGGTTTCGGTAATTAATCTTATATTTGAAATAAACTTGTCATATAAGTTTTCATACAGATGATTCTTCAAAAAAACCTAAATTTTGAACTCTCTAACTTAATAATGATACCAATGCAGATACAAACACATTTTCATTTCCTAATTAGGAAGTCAAAATTCATTAGAAAAAAAAAAATCATCAATGAAAATTTTGAAGAGTTTTCAACTCAAAAACAAGAGTAAGTAGAGAATATTTGGAAATCAACAGATATAATTACTAGAAAAGATGTCTCAAACTTTGCAACTAGTAAGACCAAACGCATTATCAAATGCTGTATCAGCTTCAGTCGCTCCAGTTAGTGTCACTATCCAAGCTCCTGCTTTATTTCAACTATTAGAATTTGTTACTCGTGCCCAAGATGATTCAAAAGTTATTGGTACTTTAGTTGGTTTACGTTCAGAAGATGGTTCTGAAATAGAAATCAGAGATGCTTACATAGTGCAACATAGTGATGAAGATGATGAAATCTCAATCGATGAAACTGAACACAGATCATTATACCAATTACACAGAAAATCATACTCAAAAGATTCAGTATTAGGTTGGTTTTCAACTTCTTCAGAAATTAACTCATTCACAGGTTTAATCCATGATTTCTACGCTGGCTCTGAAGTTACTTCTCCTTATAGTGCTATTCACTTAACGGTTTCATCAGATAATTTAAATGT
Organism: Ruyongia tratensis; assembly: GCA_030564005.1. NCBI lineage: Eukaryota > Fungi > Ascomycota > Saccharomycetes > Phaffomycetales > Wickerhamomycetaceae > Ruyongia > Ruyongia tratensis. The sequence continues at coordinate 34,801 of JAJMKZ010000338.1, read as the reverse complement.
TCCATCATTACCAATCATAAATACATATATTGGTTTACCAGTTGGTGCCACCGGTTCAACTGCTTCAGCTTTAAAATTTGAAAAACCAACACAAGGTTCATTCTTATTCACCCCAATTAGCAATACTATTTCATATGATGTTCAACAAAAAGCTCTATTGTCTGCTGCTACAGATGCTGTTTTTGAAAACCCAGAAGATAACTCAATTACTTTACAAACTTCTTCAATTGATTTAAACTCATTAGTTAAACATTTAGAAATGATTGATTCATTAATTGACAAGGCTTTACAATACATTGAGAAAGTTGAAACAAAACAAATTGAAGGTGATGTTGAATTCGGCAAATTCTTATTATCCAACTTAAACACTAATATCAAATCAATTAACTTAGAAGAATTAGAAAAGGCCTTCAACACACATATTCAAGACACTTTAATGATTGAATACTTAACAAGCTCAATCAAGACTCAATTAGAATTAAGTTCAAAATTAACCACTTTAGTTTAAGCTTTTTACAATTGCATCCATATATTTGTACCATATTTTTCTCATATAATATTATAATTTATTATGTATGTCTTTTTAGTTGTTAATCTAAGTCAGCATTGTAAAAAATAATTAAAACGAGTAGATCTATTACAATTAAAAATTTATATGAGAAATAAATGTAGATTTATAAAAAAAACTAACTTATATAGAATGTAACCCCCAAAAAACATAATGAAAAATATAATGATTACGCCTATCTGATATCCAATAATAATTGGTCTTCAATTAAAGTTGAACTTAAAGAACTTCACTCATAAATGATTTCAATCCTAAAAGATGAAACTTATCTCTTCGTAGGTGAAGAGCCAATCAAGTTAAATATATAAAATCAATAATATAAAAAAATACCAGTAAAAATAAGAAGAAAAAATCAAAATAAGTAAAAAGAGTTCAGTATGATTGTACTTCATACAAATTTTGAATCCTTTAAATAATATAATGTGATACTAGATTGTCTGTTGTTTTTGTTTTTGTCTTGTTTTGTTCTTCTTCTTTTTTTTCTTTGTTAAAACGAAAATATTGTAATAATCCAAAGTAAATCAATGTATAAAAAAAAAGTTAATATAAAATAAGATGAATACGCCTAAAAAAAATATGCAAATAATAATTAATGATAATGATGATCATGATCATGATAAATAAACGAGAGATGATGAAGATTATTCAACTTCACGGAAAAGTAAATTCAAATCAGAATTGTCACCCATACCTGTAAGAAATTCTTCAACATCAGCTAAAGCATCTTCACTGAATAAACCACTCTTGGTGACTCTATAACCTTCAACAGCAGCTTCAACAACGCTCTTTCTTCTTCTGATGATAGAATTTCTTCTCTTTATTGGATTCTTAGTTATAACTCTAACAGGCGTCATTGTAACTTCACTTGGTTTTGGTCTATTCTTATTACTCTTCTTACTACCACTATTTGATAATGAATAACGACGAGTAGCATGAATGTGTGAATTATCATCAATGATACCTTTATTTCTGAATGCTGAAAGTGGGACTTTTCTATTTGAAGATGTCACTTCTAGCCAATCATGGTTGGTAGTAGCATTTCCATCGTCTTCAAGTTCACTGATGTTTAAAAACTCATCTAGAGTTAAATCATCCATGTGTGAAGTATTACCTTGTGTAGTTGGTGTTGATGGTAAAACTGCTTTTGCTAGTTGATTGACATCAGTTTTACTTCCTGATGGAATTAATGAACGAGTTGATAAACCATCAATAATACCAAAAGGTTTTGAATCTGTTGACCAAGTACCTAAAGTTGGAGGTCTTGCAATAATAGATGATGATGATAAAAGTTCTTGAGCTTTTGAGCCAATTTTCTTTCTTGTTGATGGCGGTGGTAAAGTAGTATCTTCGTCAGTTGATTCATCGTCACTATAAGTAGCAATATTATTGTTTGTGGCATTGGTATTAGTGGATATTCCATGGTTACCATCTTTTTCATCGTTAAAACTAAAGAAATAATCCCATAGATATGAATCATTATCACTATCAACATCACGATTCTTTCTAGTAGAACCCATGCCACTGTTGTAGTTATGAGATGTGAGAATTTTTTGTTTAAATTCAGAATCATCAAAATATGGAATAATAAAATCATCATCCTCATCTTCATATTCATCACTGTCTTCATATTCATACTCATCATTGTTGTCATCATCATTTTCATCATCATTTTCATCATTATTGTCATTGTTAAGTTTAGATCTATCTAATAACTCTTCATCAGAAACAAATTGTAGAACGTGATCATCATTAAATCTCATGCCTTCAGAAATTGAATGTCTTGGTGTAGCATTATTTGAGCTAAAATCTACTTGATTATCATCATATTCATTCAAAATATTATCAGCTTCTTCTCTTAATAAATTATAATCATCATCACCTGTATCGATACCTGTATCAATGCCATCACTATCTTGTTCTAAAGTTCTTAATAATTCATCTTTATCTATATCAGCATCTGAATCTGATGATTCAATGGTTGGATAGGAAATTGGATCATTAGGATAACTATTTTTCAATGGTGAAACATTTGTTAATTCTTCACCAACGTCTTCTTCTTCTTCTTTAGTGATTTGTAATTTGTTATTACCATTGTTGAAATCAAATGAAAAATCAACATCTTCATTTTGTTTTAAATTCTCCTTTACAGGAGATGGTGATTTAAAGGGGCTATTTTCTCTAAAGTTCTTTAGTTTTCTAGCTTTCCTTTCAGCAGCTAATTTAACAAAATCAACATTTTCATCATCAGAAGAACTTGTTGCCTCATCATCATCTTCACTTTCTGAAGAAGTATTAACAACTTTATCTTGATTATTTCTCCAAAGAAGTTCATCACCACCATTTGAACTGACATCGTCCTCTTCCTCTTCACTCTCTTCACTTTCTGATTCAATTGCTTGGAATTGACCATTTGCATATAGATTAGCTCCTTTTCTTATGAAAGTTCTTGGGTCTTCATCCTCTTCTTCTTCCTCATCGCTTTCAAATTCACTTAAAGATGAAGAATCCGAATCAATTAAACTAAATCTTCTTTGTGTAAACCCTTTTCTTTTGGGCAATATCGTTTTTCCAGGAGCTTTGGAGGCTTTTAATCTAACAGTTTTGATCTGTTTCCTATCATTTCTATTGGGACTATTAGCCATTTTTTAATTATTATGATTGTTGAATTATTGCTTTTTTGATATATATGTGGCTTTTAAAAAAATCTAAATGACAGAAAAAAATGTTAGTGATCTAACGACTAATAACTTCAAAAAAACTAAGGATATCATCATTATGATTATAATTGCACTTACAATTCTTGATTTATTTGTATTTTGTGTTTTTGTTGTTTGTAGTTTGCAGTTTCTCTTTTATATTTCAAAAATTTTGAAGGTGCCCTAAAAATTCTTTTGAAATGGTTATATAAAGATCAACTAAGATTGTTTTTTAAATGTATATAATTTGCTTTCTCGTGACTCTTTTTTGTAATTCAGTATGTTTATTCTCTTTCTATTAATGTTATAAAATCTCTATTGGTCAACTTAGAAGGAAATACACATTGTATAGTATTTCTTTCTAGTGTTATTTTGCAGAGATGAGATATTAAAATTAAAAATTAAGATGGGATTGAATTAATGAATTTATTTGAGTAGTTTAAAATAGAATGAGTTGACAAATTGGAATAGATTTGATTTAGTTTTAAGCTATTCAGAGAATTAACAATAACTTTATTTGATATATTGAATTATAACAGAGAGTTTTTATTATGTTGAAAGCAAAAACCAAAATAAAAAAAAAATTGAAGCTTTGAAAATTTTCAATTCCGGTTTATTGGCCTCGGAACTTTCTAAAAAGGAAATCGATTAGTGTTTCTGTACAACTAACTGATTATTTGTTCAATGAATTTTAAAATGTGTTGAATTGTTATATTTTGAAAGAGAGAAAGGTTTATTATCGTTATTTCCAGGTGAGCTGAGTGATTTAAGATGATCTTAGTTTTAGTTTTACATACAGAAAAAAAAAAAATTGAGTCTAAGATCAAAAAATTAAATTCATCTCAAAGTAATTATGATAAAAGCAACAAAAAAATGTTAAAAAATATATACTAAAAAAGCTATCATAATGAAGCTAATAACATTTATATCTTGATACAATAACTGATTTCTCAATTGAAGTTTCATAAAGTTTAAAAAATTTAATAAATAAAATCTTTCAAAATCTCAAATTTCAGAGTAGTAATAGGTACTATTTTTTTTTTGAAATACTAAAGTAGTAGAATAATTTATCCTAAATTTTTTATTAACTAACTCTAAATCAATTAAAAACAATCCAATTGAATAGAGAACGTTAAAAAAACAAACAAGCAAACAAAAAACATTGTATAACAATGAATAATAATAAATAAAGTCATTTAATACAAATTTATGACAAATTTTATTTTATTTTTTGTTGTGCGACTATTTTGTATCTTAGAAAATTATAGGATATTGATATTTAAAGGCTTTAAACTAAATTTGCAGCTACTTTGTGAACTTAATAAATAAATAACTGAAATAAATTACATATTGATAATTACATTTAATTTCCTTTAAACAAAAGAGAAACATTTATTCATTTCTTATTTAGGTTGAAGAATTTGCTAATTTATTAATATCTAAACCTTCAATAATTTCAACTTTATCACCACCTTCTCTTGCAGCAGCTTTTAAACCAGCTAAAGCAACCTCATCACCAGTAACAGGTTTCATGAAATATTTCGACAATGAATTATTATGGAAATAAGGTCCAACTTTTTCAAGAAATGAATTACCAAAACCTTTAAAATTTTCTCTTTCACCAAGTAATAAACCAGGTCTTAAAATAATTGTTTTATCAAAACCTAAAGCAATAACTTTATCTTCTAAATCACCTTTCATTTTTAAATATGGGAGCATTGATGATGATGAAGCAGCACCTGAGGATACTAAAACATATGTTTTAACACCTTGTTCTTTAGCTAATTTAGCCATTTCATAATTTAGATCAACATCAATTTTTCTTTGATTTTTTAAACCACCAGCAGCAGCTCTAGTAGTAGCTAAGCCTGAAAACATGACATCTTTACCTTTAAAATATTCAGGGTTTGACCAATCTTCACTATTAGCAATATATTTTTCAATCTTTGGATCTGATGAATTTTTTGGTTCTCTTCTTGATAATGAGTATACTTTATCGTAGAATTGTGTGGATAATTTTAAGAAAGCATTACCACATAGACCAGTTGTACCTATTATTATAGCAGATGAAGTCATGACTTTTTGATTGTGATAAATTGTAAGAAGAAGAGATATATTTTATGGAATATAAGTTAAATTTACATAAGGGCAAAAATTAAAAAAAAAAAAAGAAAATTATTGGGAGCGGAGATATTTCTTAAGTCCTGATTTATTATTTTATTAATATATTAATTTGAAGTGTTTATTACTATTTGAAGAGGTTTGTTTTTGTCAGTAGATATTTAGTCTTCAAAGAATTGTGTAGATATACTATTATCACTAAAACTAAAAAAATCCACACCCGATTATCTTTTGATAAGGACATTACTGAATAGAAGCCAGTTTAAAATAATAGTACACACACCTTAGCTACATAAACATTTCCTTCAATTGCAGTACTCAAATCATTGGCATTAACATTTAACTATAAATAATTAATAACATTGAGTTGATTACAAAAGAAGAATTATTCATGAAACAGATAAAAATAGATCTAAGATGAATTAGCAATTTTATTAACTTCAACACCTTCAACAATTAGAACTTTCTTATCATTAGTTTCATCGTTAGCCAATTTCACAGCAGCTTTAGCAACTTCTTCACCTGTTATTGGAGAAAATGCATATTTTGCCATGAATGTATTATGGAAGAGAGGGATAATTTTTTGCAATGTTGAAGCAGCATAACCTTTAAATCTTGCACCTTCACCAAATAGAGCACCAGGTCTTATAATGATAGTTTTATCAAACCCAAGACCAATTATTTTATCCTCTAATTCACCTTTCATTTTAAAATAAGGAGATTTTGAATCAGAAGAAGCATAAATTGATGAAATGAGTACATAAGTTTTAACACCATGATTTTTAGCAAATTCTGCAACTTTATAATTTAAATCAATATCAATCTTTCTCTGATTTTCAATACTACCTGCAATAGCTTTAGTTGTACCTAAACCAGAAAATAATATATCTTTACCTTCAAAATATTCAGGTTTTAACCAATCATTAGATTCAGCAACTATAGTTTCAATTTTTGGATCTGAAGAATTATCTGGTTTCTTTCTTGATAAAGTTGTTATTTTGTCATAGAATTGAGTTGATTGTCTAAGAATGAAGTTACCACATTGGCCAGTGGCACCAATAATGACAACAGAACCCATTATTTAATTTGTTTGATTGATTGTGAGCAATAAACTGGAGAAATTGATAATGATAATTGTTTTTTTTTTTAAATTAAATAAATTTTGAGTCCGGAAACAAAACGGAAAAAATACGGAATGAATCCAAAATTTGTTTCCGAAATCAAAAAAAAAAATTATGACGTTTTTAAATTTTTGGAAGAAAATTATAAAATCTAAATTTTGATAAGAAAAGAACAACTAATATTAATCGAAATCTTTCAATTAAATCAAATCAGAACTTCAACGCTTTTCAGGGTTTAGCAGTTCAATGGTAAATTATCATTTAGTTGTATTGGTTCATGGGTATGTTTTCTTCTTTTCCCCAGCTCAATTGCTGTGTTAAAACACCAGAAATAGTTACTAACATTGTGTTTTTAAGTCTTTGGGGCAATCCTACACATTTCAATTACCTCAGTAGTCAAATAGAAGAAAATGAAGAATTAGCTAAATATTGTCAAAATAACAATGAGAAAATTGCTGTTCATATAATTCATGGGAATGAAGGTTATAAAACAATTGATGGTATAGATATTTGTGGGCTAAGAGTGGCTAGAGAGATTAAATTAGAGATTAAAAATATTGAATTAGGTAAAGTAGATGAAAGTTCAACTGAACAAATTGATGAAAAATTAAACAATGAAGTCAAAAAAAAAGTTACTAAAATTTCAATCATTTCTTATTCCTTAGGTGGTTTAATATCAAGATATGCTATTGGTATATTAAATTTAGAACATTTATTTGATAAAATTGAACCAATTAATTTCACAACTTTTTGTACACCTCATGTAGGTGTTTTAACTCCAGGTTCAAATATATCTGTTAAAATTTTTAATAATTTAGTTCCTTCTTTATTATCTTTATCTGGTAAACAAATGTTTTTAAAAGATGATCTTAAATCTTATACAAATGATGATAATAACAAAAATCAACATTTATTATCCTTAATGGCAACACCAAATTCAATATTCTTTAAAGGTTTAAAAAAATTTAAATATAAATCTTTATATGCAAATTCTATTAATGATGCAAGAACTTCTTGGTGGACTTCTGGTATTTCTTTAACTGATCCATTTATAAATATTAACGAAAACTCAAAATTACAAGATTTAAGTTTTAAATTTATCAAAAATTTTGATCCAATTGTAATTAATCCAAATGCAAAAATTTTAATTTCACCATTTAAAAAAATGAATAAAGATGAAGAAAGAAATATTTATGAAAGTAATAATAATTCTCAAATTGGTCAATCATTTATTCAAAGAAAATTAAGATGGGTTAATGTTGCTATAAATTTAATTATTTTAGCTCCAATTTGGGTCGTTTGTTTTATCTTTTCAGGTATTATGGAAACTGTTAAATCAAATAGAAGAATTAATTCCTTTTTTAATGATAATGGTCATTATTTGAAAAAAGCTATTGAATATGATCCAATTATGTCACCAATTCTAAAGACTAATAATCCAACTTTTGATACTGAAAAAAATTTTAATTTTGATGATCAAACTTCAAATTTAAATATTCAAGAAGGTGTTACATTACATAGTGGATCAGATTTCTATATTACAAGTAATAAATCAAGTTTAAGTTTATTAGAAGATACTGCAGAATCTATTTATTCATTTACTGAACCAATTGAACAAAATGTTGAACAAACTTTAAATGATCAAAAAGAATTAGTCGTTGAAAGTATCTTTAGTGCTATCACTTCAAAGAGTCAATTAGATTCAGATCAATATGATTTCAAAAGAGTTGATGATACAATTTTGGAATTAGATTCAAATAATGAATTATTGAAGAATGATGATGTTAATCTGGATGATTATGATATTACAGGTCATAATCTTAATGTTACTACTATAAGGGAAGATGGAGGTATAACTGATGAAGAAGCCTTTGGTGATACTGTTGCAAAAGATCCTTTTCCAATCAAGGAAGAAGGATTAATGACTACAATTAATGATTTAGCATATTTCCCTAAAAATTCCAAATTTTATGATAATGATAGTTTTGTAAAACCATTTATTTTAGATTTTGAAGAAGAACAATTAGAAATTATTAAAAATTTAAATACTTTACAATGGGAAAAATATCCAATTTTAATTAGAAATACAAAGAGTACTCATAGTGCAGCAATTGTTCGTAATATTGAAGATTCTACTTTATTTGAAGGTAAAGTTGTTATTAGACATTGGTTAGAAAATGTTTTTAAAACTGATTAATTCTTGTCTTATGTTTTATGGTTTGTAAAACATTTATTTGATTTTTCAATACCCTTGTTTTTCTATTTCTGTATTTCAATTTGTTTTTTTCTTTTTGATTTTGTGTTTGCTTTTAAAGTTGATTTTAGTTTATTTTTTTTTTTTTTTTACTTTTTGTGTAATATTCAATTTCTGTGATATTGTGTTTAAAATTTTATATGATACTTTACTTGATTTAATTTAATACATATTATGTCATACTAATGTTATTTATTTATGTAATTTTTTTTTTTTTTGTTCAACTATAATCTATAAAGAAAAGAAATATTCAACCATTTGTTCAAGATCAACTTGTACTAATAATGGCTCATTTATAATTTTATCACCACATATACTAACAACTACATCATTATCAATCCTTGTCATTAAAATAGCTATATCTTCATCATCATCATCATCATCTATATCACCAATATTAAGAATAGTTCCATGTGTCCAATTTCTATTCCTTATTGTGAATAGAGATATTCTATTTGACTTTGTTTTAAAATCAAGTTTCGATAAATCATCAACAAGATCAACATTTTTAAAATTGTATGATTTTAAATCACCATTTAATCCAATTCCTAATTTTTTTGTATAACTCTCTTTTAACGCCCAATATTGAGTAAATAATAATTTTTTATCACCTTTAAACTTATTTATATATTCAAATTCAACATTATGGAAAATATCTTTAAAATGTAACATAAATTGATCATCAGAGTTATAACTCTTTAAATCACCAACACTAGCCAAATCAATACCAACTTCATGAGAATTATCTAGATCAATAATCATTGAAGTATAACCTTGTTGATTACTCATACTAAAATTAAAGTTAGAATCTTTTAAAAATGGTTTACCATATTGATTTCTATCAAATCTTAATTCATTAATATTAAATTCTTTAGTTAATAATGATGATAAAAATCTTTGTAAAAGAGCGTTTGCAAGACTTGTTTTAGCATCTTTTGTAAATTTCTTATTTATTATCTTGGTTTGATCTCTAAATGGCAATATTCTTAAACTCTTTTCAAACTATTTCAATTCTAGTAGTTAGTTCATCGTTCATAATAGTAGTAAAGATTCCCAAATACATACATACTTTATAGTCATCATCCCAAAATTCATCAATTTTGACATAGAAAACTGTGCAATTGGACTTAGTAGAAGCTAATAAACTATTAAATTCGTTTAAAGTGTCATCCTTAGCCATATTACTTCCTTTTAATCTCTTAAACCACTTCTTTCAACTTATTCTTCAACTATTTACAGTAATTTAAAATTCTGCTTTGAGTTTCCCAAAAAAAAAAAAAAAAAAAAAAAAAACACACAAAATTCTCCACAGAAAAAAAAAAAAAATCAAAAAATCATCAACACTAAAAAAAGATAACAAAAACCATCAACTTTTTGAATTCAAGTCAACCATCAGAAACCCAGCACTATCTCAGAACGACAGAACGACCATGCGTCACGACTTGATTGATAATGCTGTTGCGTTCTTGAACGATCCACAGGTCAAAGATGCTGCTATTGAGAAGAAGATTGAGTTCTTGGAGAGCAAAAGTTTAACCAAGGAGGAAATTGATGAAGCTTTAAAACAATATGAATCAGGTCATAAGAGTGCTCCAAGTCCAACTTCAAGTACTAGCTCAACTGTTTCAACACCTGCTCCTGCTGTTCCACCTCCACCTTCTCAACAATACTATACCCCTGCACCACCACCAGTTCCAGAAAGAGATTGGAAGGATTACTTTATAATGGCCACAGCTACTGCTGGTGTTACTTATGCTTTATATCAAATTACAAAGAGATATTTAATTCCAAATATATTACCTGAATCAAAGACTAAATTAGAACAAGATAAAGAAATTATTGAACAAGAATTTTTAAGAATTGATGCAACTTTAAAAGAAATTACAGAGACTAATAAAGAATTAAAAGAAAATGAGAAGAAAAAGGCTCAAGAAATTGATAAAACTATTGAAGATGTAGCAAATGTTATTGGTGAAACAAGAGTTAAAAATGAAAAGATTGAAGAAGATTTAAAATATTTAAAATCTGAAATTGAAAATTTAAAGAATAATCTGGATAGAAGTGTCGAAAGACAACAAGGTTCAATTAATACAGAAGTTAGAATTATTCAAGATGAATTAAAATCTTTAGAACAATTAATCAAGAGAAGATCAACTTCTAATTCTGAAAATTCTAAACCTATTCCACCTGTATCATCTATTCCATCTGCTAGTGAAATTTTAAGAAAGGCTAAATTAAAAAATTCATCATCAAATGATACATCAGTTGTTTCACCATCTACTCTACAACCAACCTCAACCTCTACAGCTCCACCAACTTCCAATATAAATACAAACACTATTAATTCAAACATTGAATCTCCAGCTGTCTCTTCATACCCTTCTTCAGTTTCATCAGATAATGCTGAGTCAACAGCTCCTACTTCTTCAATACCAGCATGGCAAAAGAGCTCAGCAGCAGGTTCTGTAACAGAATCTTCAATTCCTGCATGGCAAAGAGCTTCATCTTCATCTTCATCTCCATCTTCACGAAATAATTCTAATTCTATTCCTGCATGGCAACAAACTTCCCAACTAAGTGTTAATAATACTGAAGGAACTTCTACTAGTGATGCTGTAACATCTGCCTAAATAATCATTGCTTTCATCAAGCTAGTATATAGCTACCTATATATTATTATTATTATAATTATTTATTAACTATAACTTGTATTTATTAAATTACCTTTCCCAAGGAATAAAATATTCCAAAACATAAGCATTAACTGTTCATTAAATAATTTTCTCTATATACAAAACTCTTTTTTTTTTTTTTTTTTTGATTCATTAAAAGTATTAAAACTAATCCCTCTTTGCTAAAATCTTTTCAAATAAAATACCAGAAGCAACACTAACATTTAAACTATCAATAACTGGATTTAAATCTTTACTAGAATTAATTGCAACTAAGAAATCACTTCTTAATTTAACAGTAGTTCTAACACCTTCACCTTCTGCACCAAGAACTAGTAAAACTGGACCATCATTTAAAACACCATTGACTAATTCAAAATCTAATTTTTTAGATTTTAAAGCTTGTGCAATTTTAGGTTCTGACGAATGATCAACAGATGAAGCAGATGTAATAATCCAACCATTTTCTTGAGTTTTAGTAATAAATTTTAATGGATCACTTACAGTAAAAATTGGAATAAAATCGACTGCACCAGCAGAAGTCTTTGTAATGATTGGTGTAATGGTATCTTGGTTTCTTTTAGATAGTACAACAAAATCTATACCTAAGAAACAAGCTGATCTAATGATGGCACCAATGTTATGAGGATCAGTAACACCATCTAAAAATACACCAATTGGATTTCTATTCTTTTTCTTTAAATTAATTTCCTTGATTGATTCAACAGGTGTTACAACACCAAATGTATCTGGATTTTCTTCAGTTGGAGTGAATGGTTTTAAAGCTGTAATGAATTCTGGTTCAATTGGTTTAGCTTCTAATACAAACCCATTATGAACACCATTATCTGTTAATAAATTTAAATCATGTTTTGTTGATTCCACTATTCTTACATTACGTTCTTCACATAATTTTTGAATCTTTCTATATTCAGTTTTAGATTCTGGATTATGAACCAATAATCTTGACATATAACTTCTCTTATTTGCAGTTAAAGCAGCTAATACTGGTCCTGTACCATAAACAAATTCTTGTAATGGATTTGGTTGAAATCTACCTTTAACCAATCTATTAGGTGATCTAGAGGTAGAACTTGATCTTAAACTTCTTAATTGTTCAAGTGTTTCTGATGATACAGGTGTAGTTTTATCTCTTGCTTCAGAGAAGAAATCACTAAATTGATTTTCAATGGTTCTTGTAGATTTTAATACTCTCTGTTCTCGTGCCTTTTTTCCTTTTTCTATTATTCTAGCTTTAAAAGCTTTTTCTTTAGCATGAATATGTGCAAATTTTCTTTTAAAAAAACTATCTTTTGATTCACCTGTGATTTCCCATGGTTTTGGTCTTTTCTTTGTTGGAAAGTTCTTATTAAATGTACTTGGTCCATCTTTCATTGTACTGTTCTTGAATACAGGTTTAGGTAAACCTTTGTCTGAAGCATGTCTAATAGCTGACAGTGTTATATATCTCTTTGTTATCAAACTCATAGCTATAATCTATTTGCTTACAATAAATTACAATATTAAAAGTAAACTTTAATTGTTTTCTATTAAAGAAAATGTAAAATTTTACCCTCGGAATTGTAAAATAGTAGAAAAAAAATTTGTACTGTAAAAATTAAATTCCGAGGGCAGCTTTTTTTTTTTTTTTCTCTTCGAAAATTTTTTCATTTTTTTTTTGAAGATCTGAAAATTTTGAAAGAGAAAAAAGTCATCATCAAGTCTTCACTAGAAATAATTTTATTTTTAAGTAGTTAAAGCTTCTATTACTGTTGATACTACTACAATATATTCTATTCCTCCCACTCTTTTAACCATTTATTAGATTTAGCTACTACTGTCCCTTATTTTGAAAATTTTTTTTTTTTTTTTTTTTTTTGCTTTGTTTTCTCAATATTAAGATTTCATTGAACACATAATATTGTAAGAAACACCAGCAAATAAATACCTGAAGCAAAAACATTATTATAATAGTCAACATGTCTCTTCAACTAAGTACTTCACTACCAGCTGTTGAAACACAAGAACATTTACCAGTCCAAATTCCTACCACTCTTCAAAATGGTGAAATAGTTCCTAAACGTCAAATTGAAAGTTTACCTTTTTACTACCAATTTACTGAAGTTGATAAGGCCATTTCCAACTTCACTAAACATCAACCTTATAATCATCATTATACTCCAAACATACATACCAACAGAAACAGTAACCATCATAGACATAATAATAACAATAACAACAACAACAATAATAATAATAATAATAATAGTGGTAGATATAATAACAATAACTATCAAATGAAGCAACAATATAATAATAATAACAACAATAGATACAAGAACATGAACCAACAATATAACAACCATAATAATCACAACAACCACAATAACGGCCATAACCATAACAACCAAAACTTGCACCACCAACATCAAAACCAACAGTTTAACAATATTAATCAAGTTCAAGGCCAAGGTCAAGTTCAAGTTCAAGTTCAAAACAACTTAAACCAAGTCAATGGTCAACAACAACAAGGTTTCCATCAACAATATCAACAATTGCATCAATTACAAAACCAACAACAACAACAAACTCAACCTCATCAACAATTTGGTCAAATGCAATTTCAACCATCTTTACAACAACAACCATCTCAACAACAACAACAAGTTTTACAAACCCCAATTCAAAACCAATTTAACCAACAATTATCTTATCAACCAATGCAACAACTTCAAAATTTTCAAAACTTTTCACAAGTTAGTGCATTCCCAATTTCACAACAGCAACAACAACAGCAGCAACAACAAAACCAACAAACTTTACAACAACCAGTTTTACAACAAGGTTTTAACAGTATGTTACAAGATTTCAAATTTGATGCTTTTCAACAACCTGCTTTACCACAATCTGATTTATTCGGGTTAAGAAATTCATCACCCATTTTAACTGCTCCAATTAGACCAGGTTCTGTTGGTTCATTCCCAAGTTCATCATCATTAGATGGTTCTTCCTCATTTGGTTTAGGTTCAGATCTTTTAAACACTCCTGGTGTTAATGCTTCTAACCCATTAAGTGCTGTTGAAAACAAGTTATTACTAGATGAACAATCAACTTCATCATACATTAGTGATATCTGGGGTGCTCCAAAGAGTATTGGTAGAAGTTCATCAGTTTGGGCTTAAGTTGTACTACATTTACTGGGTGTTTTTTATTAGTTTAACAGTGGTTTTTAGTTTTATGGTTGAAAACTTGTACATATTTTTTTTTGAAGGTCAATTCTTGTGATTTTTTTATTATTATTGTTCTAAATATGATTGGATCAAATCCAATCATTGTTATGATCAATTCCAGTTGTTATATTATTATTGTTATATCATTATTGTTATTTTTAAAGTACTATTATTTAGAAAAAAAAGAAAAAAAAAATGAAAAAAATTAAAAAAAAAAACAAACAAAAAGAGAAGGTTATGAAGATGGAAGAGTATAGGTTTCTCTATAGACAAAGTCTTGGTTTGACTTTATTTAATTAGGAGAGTGATGAAAGATGATGTTGATGATGAATGGATTTTATTTAATTATTAATTATTATGGGTTTGCTGAGATTTCAGGTTATTATGTTTGGGATTTATGAATATTATTGGTATTTTTTATTTATAATGATGAAGTTTATCTGTGTTCTTTGCAAAAGGTAATGTCTAGATGATACTACTGATGAATCATGAAGAAGAAGAAGAAGAAGAAGAAGAAGCTGTATTTTAGACAGAGAAGAATTAGAGAGAAGAGAGATCGATTTTGAAGATAGAAGAGAAGAAAGAAGAAATTTAAACGATAGATAAATAATCAGAAAAGTTTATTATTTAGTGCATGGTTTAAGTTAACTTCATTGTTAACTTATATGGTTTTTTTACAAAAGTTTTTTTTATGGAGTATAATAGAACAAAGGTTATACTTAATATTTTCTTTTATTTATATGTGTGCATCAAAAGAAAAGTTAGTATATTGATTTTAATTGTTTAATGAAATATTATTTAAAAGAAAATGTTTAACATTAGGCTTAAAAAGTTCTTATAAAGATTTGATTTTTTTTTTATGTGTTATTTTTGTTAATTCTTTTTAGTAATCATATCTTTTTTGGTTTTTAGATCATTTTGGAATTAAGTATGGTGTTGTATTTTAATTATATATTTATATTTATTATGGAATCATATATGATAATAACTCATAAATTTATTATTTATTTATAATGAAACTATTGATTATATCATTTATAATAAATATTATATATTGATTTTTATAAAATATTCTAGTTTGTAGCAACAATTTTGGTTTTTGATCACTATCGACGACTTTTCTTGATAGTATAATTTTATTATATATGAAAAGCAATATATCAAGTTAATGAAACCACATGAACAAAATATAAATCAAAGATAATTACAATAAAACAAAATGAACAAAAAACATAAGATGAGAAAGAACTAATAGCAGACATAACAAGACATAAAGAAACAAGACCAATAACAGTTGAACATTAGCAAAGTGTATAAAACATATGAGACAAAACCAATAAATATAAAACAGTATGTATAGTATAAAAAATGTGGACATTATTTTTGTTCTTCACAACATAATATCAAATTATTGTATACACGATGGATGTAGTGATGACCAAATTATGGACCGTTTGTATTTGTAGACCATAATCCATTATTTTGATCAACAATATTTGATGGAACAGTTGAACCCATTGGAATAGGAACTGAAACTGCAATACCATTTGATTTAGCAACATGAGCAGCTTTTAAAGCATGATTGGTTGTATCAGTAGTGCCATGTGGAACAGGAGCATTTGTATTACCTGCTAATTGAACAGTTGGTTGAATTAATGAAGGATTGATTGGTTGAACACTGGGTATGATTTCATTTGTCATTGTATTACCTCTTAATCTTGACATGTAATTAGTTTGTTCAATAAGATTTAAAGAATTTTCAACTGATCCAAGAATTTCTTTATTCATTAATCTCGCTTGTTCTGGAGTTGGTAAAACTGATGATGAATTAATTAAATATGATCTCAACATAACAGCATGTTCTTTTATTTGATCCAATGCAGATGTTAAATTATTATATTCATTAAGATAGAAATTCAAATCATTTTCTAACTTTGCAACTTGTTGTTTCTTTCTTTGTCTACATTTTGATGCTGCCAATCTATTTCTTTCTAAAAAACTCTTACGTTTTTCTTCTTCTGTTAATTCAGTTTCTTCTTCATTTTCTTTGGGATCTGGAGAAGCATTATCTATTTTAGCTTTTTTTGCCTTTGGCAATTCATTATTATTTATGTTATTCTTTTTGTTTGTTGAACCCTTCTTTCTACCTCTTTTAGCTCCTGTGGTAGTAGGAACTGTAACTGGAGTATTATTGTTACCAGCTGTTGAAGATGGATTTGTAGAAACAGGAGTTATTGAATTTGGTGCAACTAAAGGATTAATGAATGTATTAGGTACTGGTAATTGTTCTGTTGTTGAAGTATTTGAAGAAATAACAGCTAATTCAGAAGCATTTGTTGGATTAAGCGTTATATTATTTGCAGCATGAGCATCTTCAAAATCTTTATGAGCAGAGTCAACAGATGCTGAATTTGACATATTGGAATTATTAACTACTGGATTATCCAATATAGCACTTAGACCTGGTGTAAATCCAGTTGAAAACCCTAAAGTACCTGGTGTATTTATACCTGATAAAGTTATTCCATTGACTTGAAAATTCCCACCTGGGGTGAATCCTGTTCTTAATGATGATTCATTTGGAGTTAGACCTGTTCTTCCAAATGTTGCTGCATTCCATGAATTTTGTAAAGTTGGTGATAGTACTAAAGGTGGCAATTTACGACCTCCTGGTGTTAATATTTGAGGTGATGATGTATTCGTCAGATTAATTGATTTTGAATTTATTGAAGATGCAACGGAATGATTGTTTGAATTATCTTTTGATGCAAATGATTGTTCAAATGGATTTGGTTCTAAGTCAAATGAAGTTTTAGGTTTATCCATAGTTGCTGTTGATGTTGAGCTTGAAGAAACAATAGAATTAGCTTTGTCTATTAGAACAGAATCTTGAATACTAGTTGACATGATTTTGAAGTTGATTTAAATGGTATTTGTTTTGTTCTTCTTTTTCAAGGTTATATTTCAATTCAAGAAATTTAACAATTACTTTAATAGTAGTTAATCAACACTTATGGGTTATCTTTGTCTTGATGAAACTTTTTTTTTCCAGATGTTACCAAATTCAAAAAACTCTAATAATATAAGGAACAACAAATAAAAAAAAACACACGAAGTTTAAATGAATGAAAAATTAAAGAAATTTAAACTAACAATAGTTTTTTTTTTAAAAAAGTTCTTGATGAATTAAACTAATTAAATCTGAACTGGAAATAAATGTTATCTCAATAATAGATGATGATCAACGCACTCAATCTTTTCTTTTCTTTTGTTTAAAAGTTGTTGATTCAGTTTATTTATTGCAAATATTTGTTGTTGTTGTTTTTTTTTTTTAATTTTTTGCGCCAATAGCCCCAATTACGTCACCCTCTTCATAAAATATTACCGGTCGCTACTGCTGGTGCTGCTGGTGACATGTCAGTGGTGAAGTTTGTGTTGGTATATTTGGTTTATACAATAGTTCTATATAATTATCTCTTTCTTGCTGCTGTCAAGTACTTGCTGATACCCTTTAGATCTGCACTTTTCAATATCTGTGCCCATTCTTCATCTGTCTTTGTAGAACTTATACCTTTCATTACTTCATGGACGAGACCTATCAAATCAGTTCTTCTTAATGCATTTTCAGATTCTTGATCTTCTCTTTTTTGAATTTCTCTCAAGAATGCTTCTTCATCACCCAATTCTTCATACACTAATCTTCTATCTTTAACAATAGCTTGTAACGAGAATCTTAATTCACCTTCCTTATAATGACTTATTCTCTTTGTTAAAACTTCAGGAACTTTATATAAGAATGCTTCATCTGTTTCACAAATACCATGATCAATTGGTGCTTGCTTCAGACCATCTAATTCATATAAATGATCTTTAACTCTGACATACCCTATGAAATGGTATAATTCATCATCATCTTCAGATACATGTTGTTGTTGTTGTTGTTCATCATAAAATGCATTTGGACTACTAAATGAATTATGAATTTCTCTAATTAAACTTGAATTTGATATAGTTTCACCTTTTAAATCTGAATCAAAACCATTGACAAATTCTTTAAAATTTGTTAATTCTGGCCCTAATTCAATATCATCTCTATTCAATAAGATATTTAAGACAGCTTGTGTTGCACATGCATTTTGAATAGTCTGTCTAGCAAAGAAAATATTGTTCTTGTTTTCAAAATCATACTTACCATCTAGTGGCGCAGATGTTTGATCAACAGATCCATATTTAAACAAGAATATCACACCATATACTGGACTTTGAAATTTATTAAATTAGTTAGTATTTGATTCTTTAAATTTGAATGTCAATTGAATGATTGTTTAAATGATTAATTATAAACTTACGCCAATTCTGGTAGTGAATCTAATGAATATAATTCTTCAAATTGAATACCTTCAACTTGTAATTTTTCAACCAATTCTGTAAATAATCCCTTCATGAATATAAACTGTTAGTAACTGAAACTATATCTGTAATCCTTGTTGAGAATAGACATACTGCATCGGATTCAATTGTATTCCAACCTGACATATTTTTAATATTTATTGTTTTTATATGGAGGAAGTAAAAAATATTTTGGTGTTATTTTTTTTTTTTTTTTTTTTTGTGGATCTCTGTTTGAATCTTACTTAATTCTGAAGATTTGAAAGTTGAAAGTTGAAACTTAAAAGATTAATGGAATTTAAAAGTTACATTAATTGTCTGTTCGATTTACAAATTAAACACAGTTTATATTTTCACTTATAATTACAGGTATATATATTATTCTTTTTTTATTAAACATGAACTGTTAATAATTTGTTAAACAGGATATAAATATATTGAATTCTAAGCTGTAACCTCAAATCTACAACAAAATTGTCCACCAATTGATCATTTAACTTGTTTATTCTCCTCCACCAAATGTAACAAAACCACCACTGTTGGAATGCCTTGAGAAATAATCAAAATCAATACTAATAGCATTACCTAATAATACTGCTCTTTGATCTAAATTCAATGGTTTTAATGGAACACTTGGATAATAATTTTCTAAACCATAAAAAGAAGCAGGATCCATTCTCATAATATAAACACCTGTATCAGTAAATGCTTCTCTCATTAAACCTGAAAAATTTCTATCAACAGATGCAATAATTTGTCCCTTTTCATCTTGAACTGGGAAATCAAATGCTAAAAATCCTGCATCAATTGTACCAAATTGATCAAATTCATGATTTGATTCAGCTTTGAATAAGTTATAACGACGTCTCCATAAATGCCAGCTTTGAACACTTTCACCAATTACAGCTGCTTCTTCTTGTCCAAAACCTGGTAGCATGGCTTTAATATGTGAATTAATAAAACTAAAAGGTCTCTTAATTGTTAAGACATGATTATCATAATTATCAAAAACATCAACATGGAACGGTCTGTGTAATCTATAAACTTGTCTCATTAACATTTTGACTATACCAAGATCTCTTTCAATCATATAACCTAATCTATTTCCAACAGCGTCCATAATGACATATCTATTAGCTTGTTCAAAACCTAAAAACAGATTCATGAATTCCATTTGACGTTCTATCACTAAAGTTGGTTCACTTAATATTCTTGTAATACCATCAGAAGCTCCCAGTAGACCATTTGGATTAGAAGGTCTAGTTCCTGATGTATATTGATAATTGTTATAGCCAGCGCCATCATCTATAATTTCAGCTTGTCTTATGTTTCTTCTACTCCTTGAAGAATCAAAACGATTCCTTTGTCTTGGTAATGGAGAATAGAATCTCTTCCAAGATTGTGTTTGATTAAATATTCTAGATTGCTTTACTAGTCTATTGAACATTATGTGTATTTTGGTAATTGTTGTTAAATAGTATTGAATCGAAAAGAAAGTACAACTCAAATTTAATTTTTATTTGGCCCTTATTAGTTATTTCCGTGTTAATTCCGGATCAATACCGATGTCAAAGATGACCGATATTTTTCTGCCAAAACAGAAAAAGAATTCGACCGGGTAAAAAGTATTGAAAGCGTAGTTTTCAGAACAACTGGGTATTTTTCAGAACGAAAAATTAAAAAATCGACGCAAAAAATTTGTTCTCTTTTTTTCAGTTAAATCTTTAATTTCTATACTTTTAATCATTTATTCACAAATCATCAAATAACTATAAAGATGGCTAAATTCATTAAATCAGGTAAAGTTGGTAAGTAGATATTCAGAATCAATACTAGAGAAAGATTGGACACTCCTGATATTCATAGATCCAATTTTATGTTGCAATTTGTATTCAAATTAATAAGTTTGAAGATGAGTTTGTTTAAGGTGTAAAGAATAGAGGTCATCGTAAGAAATAATCTATCAAAACAAAATAAATCCATTATAAAAGTGATCAGAATCATTGTCAAATAATCATTAATAAGTTAACTACCAATTCATTGAATCCAACGTTATTGAAGAATTGCATTTTGAAGACATTAAATGTAGATGAGTTTTTTTTTTGG
This sequence comes from Ruyongia tratensis, assembly GCA_030564005.1. NCBI lineage: Eukaryota > Fungi > Ascomycota > Saccharomycetes > Phaffomycetales > Wickerhamomycetaceae > Ruyongia > Ruyongia tratensis. Next base: position 13,644 of record JAJMKZ010000338.1, on the reverse strand, counting down.
AAGGCATACAACTTAATTAAACTATATTAAGATAAACATGGCATCAATGTTTTAGAAGGAGTTGTAAATCGAAGCAGTCTTATTTATCTAATGTTATTTTTGAATTCATACTAACAATATGTTTAATTTATAGCCGTTGTCGTTAGAGGTCGTCACGCTGGTAAGAAGGTTGTTATTGTCAAACCACATGATGAAGGTTCAAAAACCCATCAATTCAGTCATGCTTTAGTTGCTGGTATTGAAAGATACCCATCAAAGGTTTCCAAATCTATCGGTGCTAAAAAATTAGCCAAGAAGACCAAGGTTAAACCATTCATCAAAGTCATCAACTACAACCATTTATTACCAACCAGATACACTGTTGATGTTGAAGATTTCAAATCAGCTGTCACCACTGAATCTTTTGCTGAACCATCTCAAAGAGAAGAAGCTAAGAAAGCTGTCAAGAAAGCTTTTGAACAAAAATACCAAGCTGGTAAGAACAAATGGTTCTTCACTAAGTTAAACTTTTAAATTGCTTTTATATTTTAATTGTTAGTTTAGATTAATTTGGGGATCATTTTTCATGAGGTTTTTAAAAAATTAATAAATATAAATGTTTATTTGTCATATAATATTTATTTCTCTTATTCATAAACACTTCTTTGTAATTTTTTAGTTAAAGCTCTTGTTAAAAAGTAATGAAATATCATCGACTTTCTAAATAAAAAAAAAATCACTAATATTTTTTTTTTTTGTTTGTATTTTTTTTTTTTCTTCACAAATTCTCTACTGCACTTTTAATACAAAGGCTATTTCTCTTATCCTATTACATTCTAGGTTTGTGAGATGTTGAGAAGGACTATAACAAAGACTAGAACATTGAAAATTCAATGTTATTCTACTAATACTACACCAGAACAACCCGAAAACTCTACAAAATTAAATATATTGAAGAAACCTTCATTTAACTTTAAATCATTATATGAAGATCAGAATTTATCACAAATGTTAAAATCTATAGAAAGAAGAGAACTTTCTGAAAATGTTATTAATGATTTTAAAAGATCAAAAAACTTATATCAAGATATGAGAACTGTAAAACATGAATTAAATCAATTATCATATGAAAGAAATACAATCACTAATTCAATTAAAGATCTAGTTTCTAAGAAACAACAAAATACACCAGAGTTTAAATCATTAATAAAGAGACAAACTGATTTAAAACCTTTAGAGAAAGAATTACAAACTAAAGATAAATTAATTGAAGAAGAATTATTTACAATAATGGAAACTATACCGAATTATATTGATTCAACAGTTAAAGATAAAGAAGATATTGTTGAATATATTAATCCAAAACATAAATTAAATGATCTTGAAGATTTTGCAAGGACTTATATATCACAAGAATCTAGAGAACATGATAAAATTGTAACAGATTTAGGAATTGTTGATTTTAGAACAGCATCATTGATTAGTGGTAGTTCATGGTATTATTTATTAGGTGATGGTGCATTATTAGAACAAGCTTTAGTTCAATATGCAATTTCATTAGCTAGAATGCATGGTTTTATGATGATTACACCTCCATCAATTGTTAAAGAAGAAATTTCAAATGCATGTGGTTTCAGACCAAGAGATAATAATAATGAAGTTCAAACATATCAATTAAAACTTGGTAATCTTTGTTTAACAGGTACAGCTGAAGTTCCATTAGCAGGTTTAGGAATGAACAAAACTTTTGCTGAAACTGACTTACCAAAGAAGGTTGTTGGTGTTAGCCGTAGTTATAGAGCTGAAGCTGGTTCAAATGGTAAAGACACTAAAGGTTTATATAGAGTTCATGAATTTACTAAAGTTGAATTATTTGTTTGGTCAAAACCTGATCAATCTTCAGAAGAATTAAAAAAATTGATGAATTTTCAAAAAGAATTGATTGAATCATTAGGTTTAACTGCTAAGATTATCAATATGCCAGCTAATGATTTAGGTGCACCAGCTTATAAGAAATATGATATTGAAGCATGGATGCCAGGTAGAGGTAGTTGGGGTGAATTAACATCAACTTCAAATTGTACAGATTTCCAAAGTAGAAGAATGCAAACTAAATATAAATCTACTACTGATTCAAAAAATTTGTTTGTTCATACTTTGAATGGTACAGCTATGGCAGTTCCAAGAGTTATTGTTGCAATTATTGAAAACTTTTATAATGAAGAAACTAAGAGTATTAAATTACCTGAAGCTTTATGGCCATTTATGGGAGGTAAAAGAGAAATTAGCAAACAATCTCAAATTTTTTAGAAATAAGGTAAAATACAAATTTCTACTTAAAACAATTTATATAGAGAGTAGATTTTAATGGATCATGAATAATTTTAATGTAAATATATATTAAGGATTTTTACACTCAGTCTTTCTTCTCTAGAATTATTATTATATGCAAATTCTATTATTTATAAATCATAGAACGATTACTAAAACCAATAAAACTATTAATGCAACAATTAAAATACCAATACAACAATCACTTGCTCGTTCTTGATTCTTTTTTATAATAAACTCAACTCTTTTCATACCTCTGCTTACTTTATTTCCAATTCTATCAAATTCACCATCAATTTCATCAATTATGTAAGCTTGTTCTTCTAATTCATTACCCATAGCACGAGCTTGTTGATTTATATTTTGCATTGAAGCGTATACGCCATCCAAATGTTGATCTTGTTCTCTTAATATTTGCTCTTGTTGAAATTGATTATAGGCGTTGACACCATTTGGATCATCTCCATGATCTGCAAAACTTGCAAATGGATTACTACCATCCTTTGTAAATACTGTGTTACCAAATTGAGGATCTGTACTATCACCATGGTATAAGGTATTAAATTGAGTTTGTAAGTCATGATAAGAATTTTCTAAATTTATGACAATTTCATCTCTTTTTTGAATATCACCTTTTGAGATTTTAAACATTTCAGGATTACTTCTAGTTGAATCAATAGCTTCTTTCAAATCTTGGATTGTTTCTTGTAATTCAGTAATATTATTATCAAAATCAGATTTCATATCATCATTAGGTATAGTATTCGATATTCTTTGAAGGAATGATTTAAGATTGTCTATTTGTGATTGAGCATCTTGTGAAACTTCATTGAATGGATCCATTTTGTATTAGTGTGTTGAAATGTAGGATCTTCTGTTGTAAAAAAAAATGTATATAAAGATAGGTATAATGGATATTTTATAGTATAGTTTTTAATGTTTATAGTTTTTATTTATTGGAGTAAATGTGGAAGTTTGATAGCTGGGTTAACTTTTTGATTTTTTGTTGAGATGAAAAAAAGTAGAAATTGAAATTGAAATACAAACAAACAAACAAACAAACAAACAAACAAACAAACAACACTAAGAATTGGTTACTAGAGAATAACAATAAATAAAGATACTGTGTTTTATTTATTCAGTAGTACAAATAAGATATATTAATGATGAGTGAAGAACATAGGGGAGACGTGCAGATGAAAGATGTTGATTCTGTTAAAGAAAATATAAACACAGAAACCAAAACTGAGATTCAAGGAGAACAAGCTACAGATAGTCAAGAAACACTACCAGACGAAACACTAGGTGGACCTACAACAAATAAAGAACCAAAATCAGTTCAATTGCAAGTCAAAGGTGAAAATATTGCCGTTAAGACAGAAACTACAGATTCATTACACCATGGAAGTGAAAGTAATACATCACCAAATTTAAAATCAGAACATAATTCAGGAACTAGCACACCAGCACCAGGTCCAGTACCTAGAAAGTTACAATTTGATGTTCCACCAGGTATGCCAGCACATAAAGTTATTGGAGGTTCGCCAATTAGACAATGGTTGAATGAATACGTTACACCATACTTACTTGAAGGAGTACGAAAGATTAGTCATGAAAGACCAGAGGATCCATTGAGAGCACTTGGTGAGTACTTGATAGAGCTCAGTGATAAGAAGAAGAAGGCAGCACAGAGTTGAATAGCTGTAATAAAAGTATAATTTAACTATTACAAATGTAGTAAAACTTAGAGTAGTAGATATATAATAAATTACGTAATCATTTTGAATTACCCTATTTAAGTCACGTGATGTGAAAAAATAAATTACGTAATTTATGACAAATTCCTTAAAAAGTGGGACCATTTTTTATTTTTTTTTTAAAAAAAAAAAAAAAAAAAAAAAAAAAAAAAAAAAAAAAAAAAAAAAAAAAAAAAAACTTCTAAAAAAAATTTGTGGTTCCAACCAATTTCTGAACATTAAAAAGAAAATAGAGGAGATAAACAACAACAACAATTTTTATACTTTATATCTTTTCTTTTTACACTCTTTAAATTTAATTTTCATTATCTTCTTAAGAGAATTAATTTGAATATCAATCTGGTTATTGAGTTATAGTTTGAGTGAAACTTCACCGCTCCGTTTCAGTCTTATCTCTATTCTTAATTCTCTACTCTCAGACTCATATTTTTTTCTCCCAATTAATTCTTTTTAAAGGTCCTTGCAACCTAATTGCCATTGGGAAAAGATATATTTAAAAGGTTTTTGAGACTTTTCACTACTTATCTATTTACTAATTCAAATCGCTTGCCTTTGGTGTATTAAGATTCACATTAAAGATAAGTTTTCATAATCTTTTTTCAAGTTTTCTACAAACAAGAAAGAACTTCATTCTATTATTATCCTTATAATATCCAAATTTTAAAGAAAAAAAAAAATTTATAAACAAAAGAATAAGAACATCTAAAAAATCAACTTATTCTTTTATATTTCAATTTATTAAACTCTCTCATAACTATATTTACTACAACAAGAATTTCTAAGTACTTTGTTATTAAAAGCTTTTTAACAATTATTTTTAAAAAAATTTTACTCTCAAGCTTCTGTCAAAAAAAAAAAAAATCTAAAATCAACTGAGACCACATACCAGTTAATTACACAACAATATAAATAATAAATACAATATCTATTTAAAAAAAATGTCGGAAATGAATGGTATTGAAAATTTAAATTCAACAGCTGCTAATACTTATCTTAAATTTGAAACTTATCCATCTCATAAAGCAAATGGTAAGACTCATATAATAATTGTTGGTGCTGGTATTATTGGTGTCTGTACTGCATATTATTTAACAAAACATCCAGATTTCTCACCAGAAACTCATCATATCACATTAATCGAATCAAAAAGAGTTGCTGGTGGTGCCTCTGGTAAAGCTGGTGGCTTGTTAGCTCTTTGGGCTTTCCCACAACAAATTGTTCCTCTAAGTTTTAAATTACATCAAGAATTATCAGATGAATATAACGGTGAAGATGAATGGGGTTATAGAAGATTAACAACCGTTTCATTGGAAGGTAATATACAACATCTGTTGGAAGAAGAAGCTGATAATTCAGATGATGATGGAGATGATGAGAGTGATGAAGACAATGAAAGTAAGACTAATAACAATAATACTAATGACACCACAACTAATGATGATAATGATAATGAATCAACTAATGATAAAGATAAGAGTTCTCCAGCAATAGATGAAGAACAAGAGTCAACAAAATCAGTAAGTTCCCATTGTCATGAAACTCCAAATACAAGTGAAGATTCATTAACTTTACAAAATCCTCCACCAAAGAAAAGAACAGTTACCAAAAATTCAATCAAGAGTGAACATAATGTTGCATCAGATAATAATCTACCAAAAGATTTAACATGGATTAAAAATGAAGTTATTCAAGATTGGTCAACTTTAGGTGGTACTGATTCAACTGCTCAAGTTCATCCATATAAATTTACAAATTTCTTATTAAAGAAAGCTATTGAATCAGGTGGCGTTGAATTAATTTTAGGTAAAGTTGATGAAATATTATTTTCTGAAGACGATGGTTCTGCAACTGGTTTAATATATAGGCCAACAAAAATACCAAATGAAAGAATTGAATTAGAAAGTGATCAAATTGTTTTAGCTATGGGTCCATGGACTTCAAGAATTTTACCAGATTGTCCAATTTCTGGGCTAAGAGCTCATTCAATTACTGTTGCACCAGATAATGGTATGGTTTCACCATATGCTATCTTTACCGAGTTAAAAATTGCTGGAAATAAATATGTCTCTCCTGAAATGTATGCAAGAAAGGATGAAGTTTATGTATGTGGTGAAGGCGATACATTAGTTGATTTACCAGAAACTACTGATGATGTTGAAGTTATTAAAGAAAAGTGTGATCAATTATTCCATTATGTTGGGAAATTAAGTCCAAATTTAGCAAAAGGTCATATATTGAAAAGACAAGCTTGTTATTTACCTGTCTTAGACGTTCCATCTTCAAGTGGTCCATTAATTGGTGAAACAAATGTTGAAAATTTATATTTGGCTTCAGGTCACAGTTGTTGGGGTATCAATAATGCACCAGGTACTGGTAAGATCATGGCTGAATTATTATTAGAAGGTGAAGTTCATTCAGCTGATATCAATGCATTAGATCCAAGTTTATACTTTGATGCAAGTGTGTTAGTAGAAGATCAATAGATTTGCTTTTTTATATATTTTCATTTTGTTTGTTTGTCTTTGAAAAAGAATTTATTATTGTTTACTTGCATTTTATTTATTTTTCCTTTTAATCCCTTTTTCCACATTATTTATATACTCTTTTAATTCTAACATTACATTGTTTAACAAAGTTAATTTTCTCATCATGATCACTCATACAATTACTCTAGTCATTTTTTAATATTTGTTTTAGACCTGACCATTTAGATTCACAAAATTATAGCATTTGTCCTCTCACAATTTTTTTTTTTTTTTTTATACATTTTCATTTCTTTATTATCTGCACCATCGATTATTCGATATGTTATTTTGCTCCTATTTTTTTGTATTTTTATATTATATTTATATATCCATATTTAAAGACAATATTATCCTTGTAGTAAAATAGTAAAAAAAGACCTTCTTTCCATAATAGAGAAAAACATCCCTTCACCACATCACACACAATTTTACCTCCAGTAAAACCTTCACTTGGTGACATATTCCAACTTTTTGAAAAGAGCTATATTGAGAGTCAGCTCTAAAGATTATAGTATCAAGCTCAAACTTTATATATATTTATTAAAATAGCATATGTCAAAAGCTGAATCTAAGACCACATCCCATTTAATTGGTGGGTTTGCTGGTGGATTGACATCTTCAATAATATTACAACCTTTTGATTTGATAAAGACTCGTGTTCAACAATCTTCAAATTCAACAATAACGTCAACTTTGAAAGGTCTAAAGAGTTATAAACAGCTATGGAGAGGTACACTACCCTCAGCCTTGAGAACTTCTATTGGTAGTGCACTATATTTATCTTCTTTAAACGTTGTTAGAAGTTCATTAGCTAGAGCAAATCAAAGAGCAAAGAATTCAAATCCAGATGTAGTAAATGTTTCAAGATCAAGTTCAACATTACCACAACTTACAATGACACAAAATTTGTTTACTGGTGGGTTAACAAGAGGGTTTGTTGGTTTTATAACGATGCCAATAACAATTTTAAAAGTTAGATATGAATCAACAATGTATAATTATGGTTCATTAACACAATCCGTTACAATGATTTATAAAAATGAAGGTATAAGAGGTTTCTTTAAAGGTTTTTTAGCAACAGCTTTGAGAGATGCACCATATGCTGGTATTTATGTTTTATTATATGAACAGTTAAAAGTTTCAATACCCAAAATATTTAGTATGCATAAAGAAAATCTTACTTCTTCATCATCAACTCTTTTTAATGCATCACAATCAGCCTTAATCAATTCGATCTCAGCATTTTCAGCAGCAAGTCTTGCAACAACTATTACTGCACCCTTTGATACCATTAAGACAAGAATGCAATTACAACCTGATAAATTTAAAAGTTTTTTAAAGACAATTCAATTAATCGTTATTAATAACGGTGTTTTTAGATTATTTGATGGTTTAAGTTTAAGATTAACAAGAAAGGCATTTAGTGCTGGTATTGCATGGGGTATTTATGAAGAAATTATTAAATTTGTTACTCCTAATGTTGATGGGACTATAAATAAATAGGTTTAAGTCTAATCTGTGTTATTGCTCTCTTTAAAAAAAAAAAAAGAAAAAAACAGGCATTGTTTTAAAGCCATTAGAAACACTGTACTTGTTGAGAAATGACTTTAGAATCAGATATTGTTTCATTGGATGAAATATTAAGTCATATAGAATCTATTATGCGCTCCAAAAACAACTAAAAATCTTTAAAAATTAAAACTCATTTATAATTAGAAAAAAAAAGTTCTTTTACTGATGGATCATGATTATGTATATATTAAATTATTATTTATATGCCACTCATTATTATTATTATTTTTACTATTTATTGAAGTAATTCTTGTAAAAATTGACTTGATTGTTCAGAGATACATAACTTTGGATCAATTTTATTTAATTCTGAACTTGTTTTACAATCTATCAATGATAAAGCAGATAAAGCCAGAAATGAATGATATGGATCAGGATCATCAACATCAGTCTTACTAAATCCACCCATTATTTTATTTTGAACATTTTCCAATAAATATTTTTCACATTGTAAACCATCAATAAATTCTTTTTCCTTATTAAAAAATGCTAAAGAACCAGAACACCAAAATGAATAACAAGTATCACCAAATTTATTAATTCTTCCATTATGAGATCCATTATCATTAATATCACAAAATTCATATTCTAATAAATCATTATTATATTCATTATAAAAAATTTGTCTATGTGCTAACCAATCAATTGTTTTATTCCATTTTGATAAATCATTTGAATCAAATCTATCAATTAAATTTAAAGCAGCTAATCCAACAAATGTATAACCTGAATGAGATTCAATGTTTCCTAATCCACCAGTATACGGATTAACCAATGACATTATATAATTTTCTAATTGATCTAAATCAAAATCAATAGCATTAAATTTATGATTTCTATTCTTTTCTCCATATCCTAACATTTCTCTAATTGCACAAGCCATAAAACATTGTCTTAAATCACCATCACCAAATGGTCTACCATATATATCACAGAATGATAAGAATTTACCACTTGGTAATTGACAACTTGATATATAATTCATAATCTTATCAACATCTAATTTTTCAAAATAATTTTCACCTAAAGTTAACAGTATACATAATGCACTATAAGTATTTGCAATTGTTGGAGGATCATAACCATCATCATCATCATCATTGTCATTATCCAACCTTGGTATTTCATGAGTTAATGAACCTCTAAAACCTCTTTTAGAAGGAACATAATGTCTATATATGAAATCACTATACTTTTTTTTTTCTTTTTCACTAAATTGATATTTCAGTATTGATAAACCTGTAATGGCAGTATAAATTAACATAAGTTTATTTGAATCTTCTTTCTGAATTCTTGTGGGTAGTACATTGAGACATAGTTGAAAGTACTTTATGTGTTTCTTTATAAGTATTGGGGTATCTGTCATTGGATTATAATTAAGTGGTTGAAGTATTTATTCATAGTTAGTTTAATTTTTTTTTTTCTATGGCGAATTATTTTTTTTTTTTTGAAAACTACAATTGATGGTCTTCAAGGATTTATAATACAAAATTATTTACTTGATTGTTTATTAATTGGCTTTTGAATAACAACTTGGAAGCCTAATTGTTATACTAGAATACACAAATACATCATCAAGAAAAAAAAAATATTTTTGATAACTGGGAAAATGATATTTTTAGGCAAAAAAAACAATTGAAAAAACACGTCAATAACAATAATAAATTTTAATAATTGAAATTTTTTAAAAAACCAGATATTGTCTTGAGGAATAATGAAAATTGATTTCTTGGAATTAAATGAGAATTCTTCTTCTCTAAAATGTTCAGGAAAAAATCAATCTTTTTGTAAATTTTGGAACAAATACGTAAGACTTTTTGTGTTTGCGACAAATTTTTTGATAACAAGTGAAAATAAATTGGATATCAGTTGAATAAACACAAAAAGGAGTTGGGAAAACACGCTATATGGACATTTTTGAACTTGATTATAGACTTGAATTCAAGTTCATAAGAACACTTGGCCACTTTGACCACAAAATCTATTGTTTTTTTTTCTCTTTTTTTCTTAAGGCAAATCAAACAGGAATTAAACTAATAAAGTTTGAAACTTTAGATTTAATGATGGTATATTGAAGAACTAAACTTTGAGGTATTCTTCCTGAATTAACAACGACATCAATTCTGTAAATATAACTATCAACAGAAGCTTTAGTATATTTAGATTGTCTATATCTTAACTTAATAAAACATAAGAATTGGAAAATTATAATAATATTGACAATTGCTAGTTTTAATCTTAATCTTAAAAGTTGATAAATGATTGCAAATAAATCAATACCAAATTGGCCCAAGATAAATAATTCTAAATAAGAAGAAGACATTAAAGATCTTTCATTATATTCAGTAATAAATGTAGCAATTCTTGAAACTAATGAATTTTTAGTATTTAAAGTAATAAATGGTGAAATTGGAATAATATAATTCTTTAGATAATTTAAAGTATGGAAAGTTGAATAAATTAAGAATGGATATAAACCTGATTTAATGATTTTTGTATTTGAGAATAAATACCAAACAATAGCTAATGATAAATATTGGAAATTATCATTATTTATAAAGTTTCTAAAATTAAAAAAATTTATTAATGAATGTTTTGAAGATTTAAAAGTTTGAAAAATGACAATTAAATAAGTTGAAATGATTGATATTAATGCATAGTTGTAATGCTTCTTTGATAAATTATATGAAATGAATGAGAATAGGAAATAGAATACTGTATTTAAAATTGTTGAAACATGACCAATAAACCAAAAAAATTGTGGAGTCTTTTATAATTTTTTTTTTCATGTTAGTATTCAACGAAGAAAAATGAACGTGAGGAAACAAAATCCAATCTCACTCAAAACGTTATAGATTACGCTGTACAATTGCATTGCTCACCAACGATTGAAGAACCTTTCAATATAAAAAGAGATCCTTGATCAACCATTTAGTATAAATAGGTTGAGCAAAATTAAAGAAAATATTTTTTGGATGGCGATTAATCACAAAAAAACTGATAATAACACAAATACATACTTTTAATTTTGGTTTTAACTGTTGAATAAACGACGCAAAGGAAGTTTTCTGTACAAGAGATTGTTTCTTAGAAGAGTCAGAAGCAGTTGACATTTATGAGAAAGATGATGAATTTGAAAAACAGAGTTGAAAATTTGATTAGAAATTAAAAACTGTTGATAAAAAATTGTTTAAGATAAGTTTTCCAATTTTAATTTTTTTAAATTTTTTTTTATTTTTTTTTTGGACAACTTTTACGTTAAATTTCTGTTTTAGGATTAATGTTGTTAAGTTGCCATAGTGATCACGCTTTATTACTATAATAGGTAATCTTCTCCAAAAAAATTCCCCATTGAGAAATTCGGCGCAACTTGAAAAGTAAACAAAAAAAAAATCCAAAAAAAAAAAAAAAAAAAAAAAAAAAAAAAAAAAAAAAAAAAAAAAAAAAAAAAATTCAAAAAAAAAAAGATCCATCAGAAATTAAAAATTCCCTTTTTCGAATACAAACTCAAGTTTATTTCAACAAAAGCAAATATGAGAGAAATTGTATGTACACTATCACAGATTTTCCACGCTCAGCAGATCTAGTTCTTGTACCATCACTAAGTTTCTCACACTCATCACCACTTTAAACCTACTTTTTTACAGTGTTTAGTTGAGATCTAGGGCGCGTACAATTTTTAGAATCTGAAACAAGTTGGAAAAGAATTGAAGAAATCTACCAAAGAATCAATTTACTAACGAGTATATCATCCATTTAGATTCATTTATCAGCAGGTCAATGTGGTAACCAAATTGTAAGTATTCCAAATGCTTTCTTTACGCGTCTTTAAACCATGTTTTTAATGTCATATGTTTGGGTTTATTTGTTTGTTTACATTTTTCATCGATGGCAAATTTTTATTGAGAAAGGACACCAAAAAATTACATTTTGAGTAAGATTACAGAATCGGAATCATTGATGAAAAGCAATAATCATATTTGAGAATATTTTAAACTAGTTTATTGATGTTTATTCTCCTTTTCTCCTTTTTTTAATTATTTTGTTTACGTGTTATATACTAACAAAAAAAAATTTCTATTTTAATAGGGTGCTGCCTTTTGGGAAACAATTTGTGGTGAACATGGTTTAGATAACAATGGTGAATATCATGGCACAGAAGAAATTCAAAAAGCTAGATTAAACGTTTACTTCAACGAAGCTTCATCAGGTAAATATGTTCCACGTTCAGTTAACGTAGATTTAGAACCAGGTACTATTGATGCTGTTAAATCATCAAAGATAGGTAATTTATTTAGACCAGATAACTTCATTTATGGTCAATCATCAGCAGGTAATGTTTGGGCTAAAGGTCATTATACTGAAGGTGCTGAATTGGTTGATTCAGTTTTAGATATTGTTAGAAGAGAAGCTGAAGGTTGTGATTCTTTACAAGGTTTCCAAATTACACATTCTTTAGGTGGTGGTACTGGTTCAGGTATGGGTACTTTATTAATTAGTAAAATTAGAGAAGAATTTCCAGATAGAATGATGGCTACATTTTCAGTTGTTCCATCTCCAAAAGTTAGTGATACTGTTGTTGAACCATATAATGCTACTTTATCTGTTCATCAATTAGTTGAAAATTCTGATGAAACTTTCTGTATTGATAATGAAGCTTTATACGATATTTGTATGAAAACTTTAAAATTAAATCAACCATCATACAGTGATTTAAATCATTTAGTTAGTTCAGTTATGTCAGGTGTTACAACTTCATTACGTTATCCAGGTCAATTAAATTCAGATTTAAGAAAATTAGCTGTTAATTTAGTTCCATTCCCAAGATTACATTTCTTTATGGTTGGTTATGCACCATTAACATCAATTGGTTCACAATCATTTAGATCATTAACTGTTCCAGAATTAACTCAACAAATGTTTGATGCTAAGAATATGATGGCTGCTTCAGATCCAAGAAATGGTAGATATTTAACAGTAGCAGCATTCTTTAGAGGTAAAGTTTCAGTTAAAGAAGTTGAAGATGAAATGTATAAAGTTCAAACTAAGAATTCATCATATTTTGTTGAATGGATTCCAAATAATGTTCAAACTGCTGTTTGTTCAGTTGCTCCACAAGGTTTAGATATGTCTGCTACTTTTATTGGTAATTCTACTTCAATTCAAGAATTATTTAAAAGAGTTGGTGATCAATTTAGTGCCATGTTTAGAAAGAAAGCTTTCTTACATTGGTATACATCTGAAGGTATGGATGAAATGGAATTTACTGAAGCAGAATCAAATATGAATGATTTAGTTAGTGAATATCAACAATATCAAGATGCTACTATTGAAGAAGATGATGAATTAGATTATGCTGGTGAAGAATCATTAAACGAAGTTTTAGAATAAATTGTTTGATACATATGTTTCTTGATCTTTATTACTAGTATTTTATTATAATTATTCTTACTATATATACCTTATTAATGAATTTTTTT
>JAJMKZ010000337.1:12911-46388 GCA_030564005.1 Ruyongia tratensis | reverse complement strand
TCAACTTCTTTTGGAGTCCAACTTTGGTTAGCAACTCTTTGACCAGATTTTAATAATTCAATAATTCTTTCAACTAAAAGAGCTTCTTCTTTCTTTTGTTTAACTTCTAATGATTGACCACCTCTCTTAGTGATTTTGTGAATGCTTTCTAAATGTTTTTCAGCAAATTCAATATCTTTTAATCTTAGTTCTTCAGAAATAATATCTAAATCACGAACTGGGTTAACATCACCTTCAATATGGATAATATCAGCATCATCGAAACAACGAACAACTTGGTAAATGGCATCAACAGCTCTAATATGGGATAAGAAAGCATTACCTAAACCTTCACCTTGAGATGAGTTTCTAGTTAAACCAGCAATATCATAAATGGTAATGTAAGCTGGAACTGTAGACTTTGGCTTATAGATATCAACTAATTGATCTAATCTTGGAGAAGGAACTAAAACTCTAGCTTCTTCTGGATCAATAGTAGCATATGGATAATTGGCAGGATTACCTAAAGGACATCTAGTAATAGCTTGGAAGAAAGTTGATTTACCAACGTTTGCTAAACCAACAATACCAGATTTTAAGTTGTTACCAGGTCTACCTAAAAGGACTTTCTTTTCTTCGACTTTCTTCTTTGGAGGCATGCTTAATTATATAATTGTTTAACAATTTATATTAAAATCAAAAGATTTGTCGTTATGATTTTTTCTTTCAATTTGTTGAAATTGTTGAAAATTTTTTTTTTTTGAGTTAGCAAAATTTTTGTTAGTGGTGACTTTAAAAAAAGAAATATTTAATATCTTTCGTTTTTATTTCCATACTAGAAGAAGTGAATGCAAGTTATAAATCTAATAAGCAATAAACCATTATAGCTTTCAAACCAATAGAATGCTGTTCCTGAGTAACATTTTAATACGTTGAAACAAAAACCTAGATGATGAAATCCGACCATTTACACGTGACCTGAGCCTTTCTCCCTCGGAGTTCACTTTGATGGGTTTTTCGAAAATTAAACAATCGATATTTATAACCTATAAAGTAACATTAATCACCACAACAAAATTTTTCATAACTCAAGATAAAACTAAGTGTTTTGAGATTATATACACAAGTTGATCATACTTTCACCTAGGTTTACATTATTCATATTTTATTACAAAATACCAAGAGCAGTTGTACCTATAGGAAGTAAGATTTAGAATTTTTTTGGTATCATGATGACATACGTAATTACTGCAATTGCTCATTCAGAACAAATAACATCGGAACATTATAAAATCATAAATAATTTTATAGCATCATTACCAGTAAAGATTAATGAAATAAAGACATTGAGCCTAAATAGAGTCTATGATTACATTGTCTCTTTAAAGTTTTCAGAAAACAAATCTGATGAAGAAGAATTAACTATTTTATTGGATAAACTTAGAGTTCAATTATTAGATTTTGAATTATCCGATTCAATTGATTTAATTTTCCAATCCAATGATGAATCAAGAAAGAAAAAATTATTCGTTTTTGATATGGACTCTACTCTTATCTATCAAGAAGTTATAGAGTTAATTGCTGCCTATGCTGGTGTCGAAGATGAAGTTGAAAAAATTACAACTGCTGCTATGAACGGTGAAATTGATTTTAAAGAATCTTTAGATAGAAGAGTAGCATTATTAAAAGGTATCGATGGTACTATCTGGGAAGAATTAAAAACTAAGTTAGAATTCACAAATGGTGACTTCAAATTAACTAAAGGTTTGAAACAAGCTGGTTGTACTTTAGCTGTTTTAAGTGGAGGCTTTCTTCCATTAGCTAATTATGTCAAAGAGCAATTAGGTCTTGATTATGCATTCGCTAACACTCTAGATACTGAAGAAGTTGACGGTAAAGTTGTTTTCAATGGTAAAACAGTCGGTGATATTGTTGATGGTACCAAAAAGGCTGAACTTTTAAAGCAAATTGCCAAAGAAAACAATATTGATTTGAAATATGCTGTAGCCATTGGTGATGGTTCAAATGACTTACTTATGATGAAAGCCGCTGGTTTTGGTATTGCCTGGAATGCTAAGCCAAAAGTTCAAGAACAAGCTCCTTGTAAATTGAACACTAAGTCAATTGCTGATATTTTCTACATTGTTGGTTACACTGACGAAGAAATTGAAGAATTAACTAAATATAAAAAAATTTAACAGTGTTGTTATATATCAATTACACTACCACAATTAATCTTATAATGTAATCTCATTTCAAAAAGTTGAACTCTACATATGTACGTATAAATTAAACAAAATGTCTTATATTTTATATATTATTTTTGAATGATGTCTATTGAAAGAACAATTCATCATTGAATGTAATCTTACCTTTTACAACACCAATTATTCCATTAAATAGTAGCACATCATCACCAACTTTAACATCTTTCATTAAGGTTTGCTTTTCAATAACTAATCCTTTTGTCAATAATAAGTGTCTAACAACACCACAAAGACAGCCTGATGCCAAAGGAGGTGTAACCCAAATTTCTCTATCATCCGAATCAATTTGTCTAAATGCAACATTTGTAATAGATCCTTCTGTAACTTGATTCACTGTATTATAAAGTAAAACTTCTTGTGGCCCGCTCTGATTTTTTGGTAAAGTTCTTGCTCTAGCTTTATTATAGACATCTCTTCGTGTAGTCTTGAATGATGTAAATGGAGATATCATTATTGGTTCAGAATCTAAATAAACTCTCCAGATAGGTGATGTATGATTCATCATTGTATTAAATCCATCAAATAAATTATATCTTGGCTCAATAAAATGAGTAGTAATGGTACATTCACCTTGCTTATTTATAAGTACTCTCATTTTATATGAATTTGCTTTGTCTAAATTAATCAATGTTTCATTTAATTTTCTTAATAATTCTGCTCTTGTAATTTCAAAACCAAATTCAAAATATTGTAACTCTAAATTGATTCTATGCACATGTTCATCAAATAGAAAGAATAACTGGGAGTTATCAAGATCAAGATTGACACCATTTAGTGGTGATAAAAAATACTCTATATTTTGAACAAGTAGTGCGTCATACCTTATTGTACTTAAGATTTCAAAATCATAATCGTCAAAGTTGAACTCTTTCTCGATATATTCTTTTTTAATAATATCTGCCGTAAGTTGATATTGCCTTTGTTTTTCAGGATCCACTTCTTTCTTAGACATTTCTTTATTCTTATTGGATGTAAAGTTATCCTCAAAATTTTGTAGGAAGTGCTGAGCTTGTGTGGTTGATGCAAAATAAAACCAAATTATAAATGACAGAAGTATGTGTCAATAAAATTTCATCCGCTTGAAGTTTTTGTATAGGTTATTAAATTAAATCAGAAAAACCTTTTAAATGATTACTTGCTAAATCACTAGACACAGCAGCACTCAATTGACATCAAGATACATTCAGACACTATGACTGTTGCCATGGATAAAGATGAAAGAATGAAATTGGATGCTTGGATACAAAAACTTGCTCATAAGTATGAAGAGGATATTGATCCAAACATGTTTAGAGATTATATTTTAGTCCTTTTAGACAACCAACTTAAAGGTGAAGAATTAAAAACTTTTATTGCAAAAGAATTAGAAGCTTTGATAGATGATTCTACTGTAATTGCTGATCAAATTGTTGAAGGATATGAATCTAAAGAATATTTGAATGGCCAATCTATTTCAGAGGAAAAATTCAATCAAGGATCTACTGACCCTAAAGGAACCAAAGGCAAACCAAAGAAGGAAAATGTCATATTAGTCGATAGTTCATCATATTACAAACCAGATAAGTCTATTTATAAATCTTCTCTTTCAAAACAATTGAAGACAAAGAGAATCAATCCTATAAGATTTTCCGAAATTAAGACAGCAAGTAAGGAAAACATAAAGAACTTAGTTTCTTCAAATGAAATCCCTGGCGCAACTTGTTTACTTATTGCCAATCTACCAGTTGATAAGTTAGATGAAATTGTTTTAAGAGAATGTTTCTCTAAGTTTGGTGAAATAAAGAGTGTCTTCATTGATCTTGATTTAAGATTTGCTGAAATTGATTTTATTGATCCAAGGAATGCAAAAAAAGTTTGGAGTTCACCTGAACCATTCTTTAATAATAGATTTATTAAAGTATTTTACAGAAAGAAGGACGCTGAAAGATTTTTAAGTCGTACTGCATTTGAAAAAGATGATGAATTTGATTTAGAATCTTACAAAACACATCAATTAGAAAGACAAAAAAAATTTCAAGAAAAAATTGAAAAGAAGAAGGCTGCAGACGAAACATTAAAGAAAGTCATTGAAGTTAAAAAAAAGATTGCTGCTAAGTTTGAAAGTGAATTGAGTTCATTAGAAAATGAATTGATGTCTGATAGAACGAAGGTTGATGAAATTAATCAAAAAGTTGCTGAAATTCAAAAATTAATGGAAGAACAAGGTGTTACTGCTAATATGATCGCAGCAGATGAAGCCAAATTATCAATATCAGCCCTTCCACAAAGTAGACCAAGCTCATCTGCTTCCTCCAGAAGATCTTCCAGATCAGCTGCAGTTAGAGGAAGAGGATCACGACACCCGTATCATACCTATGTTAGACCAGTTAATGTTTCTTATAACAAAAAGATTGATTTTAGAACACGAACCATTAAGGTTAACAACTTTGTTGGTTTAAATGATAAAATATTAAAGCACTATATTGATACTAATATTGGTTTTGATGCTGTTACAAGTATTCAGGCAGATGGTAGCGGTGTTATTGTTGAATTCAAAGATAGATTTAATGCTGAAAAATTTTTTAGATTGTCTACCCCAATGGAAGGTTTTGGTGAATTGCAAAAGGAATGGGATGAAACTAAAATACCTAAAACTCCAGAACTTGGTAACAATACCCCATCACAAAACACTCCTAGTATATCTTCACACAGTTATGAACTTGTTGATATTGATGTAGAGATGTAATTTAATCCAAATGAATAGCAATGTTTATATTTTTTCCTATATTGTTATTTTTCAAAAAGTGTGTATTGATTTGTTAACTTGATTTTAGCTTAATGAAAAGGGTGAATTTTATTGATGATTAATTTTTAATTTATAGAAACATTATTACGATTTTAAGACCAATTGTAGAATTGATGTTTTCTATATAAAAACATGTATTAATAGTAAGTGCATAAATAATAGGGGCGTTTAACTTTTGTATGTCAATAAGAAGACTTGAATGATGAATGGTTAACCAACATAAGATCTAGTTAAATTACCGGAAGTGATAAGTTCTGGTTAAAATATACAAGACGATTAATTATTCTTGTAATAAATCTTCAATATCTTTATCATCATCAAGCATACCACCACTCTGTAGATTTTCCAATTGTTCTTGAAATAACTTTTGCTTTCTCTTGACTACCTTCTTAGTCTTCTTACCCATGCTCCACGATGAGTCATTAGTTGAAGCAACTGAATTTGGATCATCAATAAGACCTTCTAGTCTTTCCTTCTCTTTTTCAGCACGATCTTCTTCTAACTGTCTCTTCTCTTGACGAGTCTTTAAGAATTTTTCAACTCTTTGACGTAAGAAAATATAACCACCAATAATGACAACTATTCTAAGACAGTGATAGATATCAATTTCGTGAAGTGATTCAGGAACGTATTTTCTACCTAATTCAATTAATTTATTTGACATTTTGTAATTATTATCTGTTGGCTATATTGTAATGATGAAGAATCTTAATTTTGATTGGATATAATGGCAAGTGTCAGCTGTTCCGATAGTTTTATTTTATTATACCAATACTTCTGATGGCTAAATTAAAACGTCTGAGTAGTTTAAGGATTCTGATGATAAATTGTTGTTGGTTGAAATTAAATTTATCTTTGATTTGATTTGTAAGTTTGTCGAAATTTTTTGTTTTTGTTTTTTATCCAAAAAGAAAAAATCCAAACAAAAATTTAAAGAAGCTACGTTTATACCTTCTTTAACTGTTAGCAAGAAGAGCTTTTGAGAATTGGAGGGATGGTATGTTACATTATTCAGTTATACACCGATAAGATGAACAAGTACTAACAATATGTATACAACAGGCTGATAAAATTAGAGATCAACTAGTGTATGAACAACTTAAATCCCGTCATATTGGTTTGGGTGATGCTGATACTACAAAGCATGAATGGTTGACTAATGTTCATAGAGATTCTTATGCTTCAGTTATTGGGCACCCAGCCTTATTAGAATATGTTACTTTAGCAGATTTAGGTTCAACTGATGGTAATAAATTATTAATGAAACAAAAATTGATTGAAAAGATGGCATGCCCATGTGGTCCTTCTCAAGATGGTGATAATAATTAAACTACTATTCAGCTACAAGATAGGAAAATTAATTATAAATTATTTGCTATAAATTCCTTGATTGTTTGAATAATACAAATAAAGTTATATACTACCCAAAATGGTTTTCGAATTATTGATATAAATGCCAATAGGCCCCATGATTATATCAAACTTTTATTCAAGATATAAGATTTAATTGATCAATGGAGCAGTTTCAGCACCACTATTGGCATTAGATGATTCACTAATTCCCTTTCCTAAATCAATACTAGCAACAGCAAATGATCCTAATGCTAATAAAGCAGAAATAGAGAATGCAAAAATCCATTGAAGTGCAAATACTTTGGCAAATAACTGGCCAAGACCTAAAGCTAACATCAACAAAGAAGAAGAGAAACCAACACCCCAATCACGATAAACAGCTAACATGAATCCTGGAACAATAAGGAAATCCCAAATGAAGATATTAGCAAAGATTCTAGCAACGAAACCATTCTTTCCAATCATTACTGCACCATTCCAAAAGATTTGATATAAAGTCCAACTAAAAGGGATAGCAGTCACCGGAAGATGAACCAATGAATACTTCTTGAAGGTCTTAATCTTATAAGTTTGATGATCTGGTGAATTAGCAACATATACTGATAATATTTGTAAGAAATTGAAAATAACTACAATTTCTGATAAAATGTAATGTCCATTTCCAAATAACCAAATCCAAAGATATTGTAAGACATTAAATGAGATAAAATGTAAAACAACTGGATCATCTGCATCTCTTTTTGATCTACCAGCTAAAGCGTCTGAAGCATCAGCAATGATTGTCGAATGTGAACTTGCTGGTTTCTTGATGATAAATTCATGAATAAGATATGTAATTTGTAAAATGTATTGAATTCCCCAATAAATAGTTAAAACAATGATATTTGCAGTAAATGGACTGAAGCCAACCCTATAAAAAGGATCATCCTCAGGTCCTTTGCCAATTGGGCTTCTTCCTAAACCGTATTTGAAGTTACCATAGATTGCAAGTAATAAAGATAGACCAGCAACGATTGCTGTGGCATTTTGTCTTGATGAAGCATTTGAAGAACCTGTCATAATTAATAATTTTATTATTTAGTGTTTTAAGGAGTTCATAAGTTGAATAAAAAGAAGATTGATAGAAATTCCAAGTTTTTATATAGTTTTTTCCTCATAAAATCTCAAGATTGCTATATTAATTAAAAAATTGTTACACTTTACGTAATCCCGAAATGATTTTTAAACAGATCTATTATAATTGTTGTTATATAAAAGACAAAGAATTATGTGTTTTTATTATATTTCTGGAGTTGTAGTGATTTCACATTTTAATCTTCTACCATCAGCAATAGCACTATGCATTTTCTGATATGTCTTTTTAATTTGGTTTTCATCATTGAAACTAACTTTAGCAATAGTAGAACCTGAAGGTAAGTCTTTAACTTGAACATTCGAACAAATAGCAATTGAATCAATAACATTCTTTAAATCATTAGCAGAAGTTCCATGAGCTAAGTTTCGTATGATTAAGAACTTCTCAAGAGCAGAATTCTTGATGGTAAATACTGCTTCTGATTTTGGTGTATTTTTCTTTTTATTAGTTTTATTATTGTTTTTGGCTTGTGTCTTTTTTGTAGTTGTATTCTTTGGTTTATCAGCTTTACCATTGACTTTACCACCATTTCTTATCAAAGTTGCTAAGTCAACTGCTTTCGCTTTAGGTTTGGCCTTAGTTTTTGGAGCATTACTTTGAGTAGTTTTATTTGTTGTTGATTTAGTCTTTCTTGTTACACTTAAAGCTCTAGCTAAAGGATTCTTTTCAATTGACTTCTTCTTTGTGCTGTCAGTTTTAGTTTTGGTGGTTGTACCAATTCTCTTGAGCAGAGGGTTCTTCTCTTTTATAGCCATATTTGTATAAAAAGAATTCGTTAGTAGTTCTTAATGGAATAAGAAAAGTTTAGAAAGATCAAATATGTAGTGCTGTTTATAGTGGTAATTTTTTTAAAAACACAGAGGCTAGGCTAGCCTTTCTAGATTACCGAAAAGAGTAATGAAAGTGTATTGAGGAAACCATAATAATTCGCAAACCAAATTTGAAAAATTCAGACGAGAAGACAAAAAAAAATCTTAGTAGTTCATTTTTAAAAGGTAAACAAACATTGCAAAGATTCAAAAAATAAAGACACTTTTATCTCTTCAACAGTTTAAACACAGGTCAGGATATTTATTTTTTCCTACCCTCATATTCTAATACTACAGATTTTCATATTTTTCAAAGATAATCTCATATCGTCCAATATAAAATGCCTTTGTGTGGAAACTCAAAAAAACCAAGTATGTGTTAATAAGTCGTCAAAGTTTAAACAGTGGATTCAAACTATTGTTATACTTCATTACCATGTTGATTTTGATTACATATATATATAGTGATATGTTACTAACAATAATATGTTCTATTGCTGTAGTTCAACGTAAAATAGTTATTCTTGGTGATGGTGCCTGTGGTAAAACATCTTTATTAAATGTTTTTACAAGAGGCTACTTTCCTCAAGTCTATGAACCTACAGTGTTTGAAAACTATGTCCATGATATCTTTGTTGATGGTAAACCAATAAAACTATCGTTATGGGATACTGCAGGTCAAGAAGAATTTGATAGACTTAGATCATTAAGTTATTCAGATACCCATACTATAATGCTTTGTTTTTCTATTGATTCAAGAGATTCTTTAGCAAATGTACAACATAAATGGGTAGGTGAAATCGCTGATCATTGTGAAGGTGTTAAATTAGTCTTAGTTGCTCTAAAATGTGATTTAAGAAATAACGATAATGATGGTGATAATAATGAAATAGATCTACACAATGATAATAATGGAAAAGATTTAATATCATATGAAGAAGGTTTAGCTATGGCCAAACAAATCGGTGCTTTACGTTACCTAGAATGTTCAGCTAAAAAGAATAGAGGTGTTAATGAAGCATTTACTGAAGCTGCAAGAGTTGCTTTAACTGCTAAACCAAAGGGTGCAAATGATGAAGAAGAAGAAAATCAATCAAGTTGTACAATTATGTGATTTTTTTTTTACCTGTTCTAATATTGCAATTTCGTTTTTGATTTTTCTTTTGACTTTAAATTGATTAATTAATCACTTATCATCATTTTTATTTTTGTTATCACTAATCATCAGTATCATCTGTTGTTATATCTTTTGTATCTTGATTTTTTGTTGTGTTTTTCTTTTACTTTAATATTTTTTTTTCTTCTTCAACAATAGTTTAGTATTACATTTTGTTCACTTATATGTCTTTCATTGAATGGAGAGTTAAAGTTGCCACAGCTTAAGAAGTGAACACGATATCATGTGCCCTCCACTAGAAGGCAAAAAATAAGTTTTCCTGTTCCAATTAAACAAAAAGTAAATCAAAGAAAGAGACTATATGTGTTGTGTTTTTTTTTTCTAATATATCTTATAATATTATTACTATAAACTATTAAATTTTGCATCCTTTTTAACATAGAAATATTGCTTTTACTTTTTTTATTTAACAATTTGGTCCATTAACTGTACTTTATATATTTAAATTCGAATTACGTTTAACCTCTTAGAATAGTGCTAAATAATTAAAAGTTCATTATAATTTCGTTAAGCACAGGGCTTGCCAATTTTATAGTTATATATTCTTCATTGTAGAGGGTTAAAATAAAAAAATTAATAATCAATCCTCACAAATTTTGGTAATTTTGATGCATCAATTGTTAAACCATCACTAGTACCAACTGTATTAGTTATTTGAAAGCTTTCAATGAATTCAATATCGCTCTCACCTTTACCACCAGCAAACTTATCATACTCTGCAAATATACCTGTTAATGACCAACCTTGTAAAAGTTTTCTCATTATACCAACTAAAACACCAATTCTATGTTTCCCTTTATTCGAATGAAGTAAAATTGGATAGTTATTTGTATCAATCAGCACCTTCAAAGCTTCTATTATAGCATTTGGATCATTCATGACAAATGGTTCACTTGATGACTTCATCTTTATGTATTTGAAGTCTATATTATGTTCTTTTAAAAAATCATAATATTCAAAGTTATCTTCTTTATCACCTAAATAAATAACCGTTTTTAAATTCAATGTTGCTAAAAACTCATAGTTTCTAGGCACAGGATGTCCAGATCTATATATCTTGTCCTCCACTAGGGCAAAATTTAATGGTGGTACGTAAATGGTATCTGTTGGCATTGATAGTTGGTGTTAGTTGTTTTAGTATAGCTTTATGTGTTTGCCAATTGTTGTTAATTCTAAAATTCTTCACATGACCATCTGCCTGCCAATTTTTAAAAAATTCACGGGTCATTAAGAGTTTATGGTTTGTTTACTTTTCAAAATTCCAGTGATAAAAATACACAAAAAACAACTTTAAACAACTTTGACTTTTAAAGCTAATCTTATTCTCAGACTAGACTGGTAATACCCTAAAACCATTTGTGAACGTCCCTCGTTGGTTCCAAAGGATATCATGACAACTTCAACTACTACATCGATGCCTACACTGCATCAGACTGCAACTACATCTACTACTAGTAGTAGTAGCTCTACCAAAACAGCCACATCTTCTACATCATCATATACTACTCCTACTATAACACCACCTTCCACAAATGATAACCCTTATATATGGAGAAGTTCTGCCCCTTCAGGGACTGTATTCATAGCAGTTGGATGTGCAGCTGGGCTTATTTTTATTTGTTTTATTGTCTTCCTCATCACCAAAAAAGTTATAGCTAAAAGAAATGCTAGAAATCTGTTTTTCGATCGTGATAGATATGGTGGTAATGATTTTAGCGGTGCTAATTTGGAAAAAAGCTATCATCCAAATGGTCCATCTGTTAAGGTTCCATTCCTGTATGCTACTCAAACAAATCAACCATTCCTTAATAACAATCCATTACATTCACACCCAAAATTTTCAGATAACCTGTCAATATATAACAATAGTCAAACAATTGATTTTCAAAAGCCTTCTGAAAATATGTTTTCCACTTTGGATACCGTTGGAGTAGATAAGAGAAAGTCAATGTTTGTATCACCTACTGCAGAAGTCATGAGCTACTCACATTCAAGAAATCAATCTAAACTTGTTAATATTGATACTTTACCAAAAAACCAAACTCAATTTCCATATGAACAACGATCATTCAGCAGTACTACAGATCTATCAAAAGCAGTAGCAGCTTCAGTTACAAATGAAACAAGACTAAGTAGATTTGATAATCCTTCACTTGATAATAACATTGGATTAAGAAGTCCAGAAAGAAGTGCTTCACCTAAAAAGAAACAAAATAGTAGAACAAGAAGTGCGAGTCCAAAGAAGAAACCAACTCCAAGTATGTATTTGGAAACAATGTTAGATAATTAAAGTACTAGTTTTATTGAAGATTTATTTAAACACATTTGCCATTTGATAAAGCTTTCATAATAACGAACAATAATTGGACATTTTATTATTGGAAAATTTACATATATTTGTTAATATTAAATATTTATTATTATTTATCTGTTAATTCTTATAGTTCAAACGGATGCTTTATAATCTACATATATTGTGAAACATTTTATAATTAAAATAAGAGTCTTGAATTAGTAGCTTTTTATCTTGAAACTATAAAATTACCATTAGGAAACGCTTTTCTTTTTATTTAAATCTTGAAGGTGATAATCTTTCATTCAGCCCACTGTTTCTTTGGTATTATTGGAGATCATCATCATAGTCATCAACATCATCCATTTTGTAAAACCCAGAAACTGGTTCTGCTGATGCTTTGTTATTTCCTTGGACAAATTTTCTATAATTCATTGAAGTTCTAAATAGTTTATCCATCTTCTCACTTTCTTCTACTTTTTCTTTCTCCTCCTTCTCTTGTGATTTACTCATAAAAATTTCATATGGTGTCTTTTCAGCTTTAGATGGAGAACTTGAAGTTGAACCTGATGTTCTCTTTGGCACTGGAATAGGGGGCAAATCTCTCATTGTTGATGTTGTTGTATTGACACTATTTGATCTTGTGTTACTTGGTTTTTCATTAATATCATTTCTGAAATTAACGCTTGATCCAATGCTTGAATTGAATGGTGGAGCAGGCATTGGTTGATCTAAGTCAATATCATCAATTGTTGATTTTCTTAGTTCTTTTTGTAAATCTGTCTTTCTTGGACTTGTAGGACCTGTTTTATAGAATGATGATAATGGTGCCTTTCTTGTTGGACTACTGTGTCTTGATTTAATTGGTGATGATGATTTTGTTTGATAATCCAATTTTGGCGAATTCTCTGATGTATCATTTTGTGTTTCTGAAGGTAAGTCCTTGAAATGCCTCAATGAATTAGTACTAATACTGTGTTGTGGAACAGGTGGTGGTGCCGTCTTGGAAGTTATTGGAATCGATGGCACTGAAATATCTTCTTCATGACTTTTATTGATTGCAGCATTTTTAGCACTTGAATTAGATGATCTGAAAGAACTTGCATGTGATGGTACTGGAGGACCTGAATTTATAGGAGCTTCTACTTCATTTCTTTCCCAATCTGATCTAACTTCTCTCTCTAAATCAGCAAATGGATCATTATTAGTTGTCTCTTTAGAGGGCGATTTGTTACCAAACAATGGAATTGAATATCTGTTTGTGAATTTCTTAGCCATATCTTTTAAATTGTGTCCTTTATTTGAGGATTCCATCAATGAGGAAAGTGTATGTTTATTGTCAATAGGTTGGAAGGTTGGGGTTGTACTATCCACTTCAGTTTGTTTAAATGAAACCTTTGGTAAATCACTTAAATTATTTAAATTAATTTTTTGATTTTGATGAATTGGAACATCTGGTAATGAATGAATAGAATTTCTAAATTGATCTCTACTTCTATTTGGACTAGAAGAGTTAAAATTATGAGAATGACCTAAGAAGGATGATGAGAAATCATTGTTTAATCCACCAGGATTTCTGGGTAAAGGTTCGGGAATTTTGAATTCATTTTCTTCACTGATTATAATATTATCTTGTTCATGTGGTAAACTTGGTAATTCTCTTTTTTTAACAGTAGTTTTAGAAGTTGAATACGATGTATTTCTTGTTGAACTTGATAAATTATAAGCTGAAGAATATGGTGAATCTAATTCAGATTTTATGAATCCTGATGATACTGATGAAGGATAAAATGTCATTTCAATATATATTTCACCAGCTTCTCTATTATTCATTGTTAATTTATGCCATGCATCAAAACCTTCGTTTACTTCAGAATAAAATACTGGTGTAAAATCAACTTCAGTTTCACAAATCAAGACAGGAGTTTTTTTAGTTTCATCTAATACAGAAATTTTTAATAAAGGTTGAATTTCTGGTGTTAAATCAAATCTAAATTCTTGATCCCATAATGGATTTTGACCACCTCTCATATCAACTTTTGTTTTTTCAGATAAATTTTGAATTCTTAATAAACAATATGGGTTCTGTTTATCCATCTTTCTGATATTTGGCATGTCTCTAGCACGTGATATAACAACGATCAGTAGCCCTGGTGTTGACATTGTTTATATAGTATGCAATATATGGAATGTATGTGTTAGTTGGTTTAAAAAAAACACACAACAATAAAAGATTAAAATGCAATAATAAATATTTGTTCCTGGAATGAATGTCTTTGTAAGTCTGCTGATTGATCAATTAGTCCAGTACTCTGTATATCTAACAGATGACAGAAGATAGCAATGATTAGAGGAGAAATCCTAAATTGTTGGAAATCACAGCGTAAACTTTTTTTGTTTTGATTTTTTTTCTTGAAAAGTAAACAAACACCAATTCGATTCCACAGAGACGTAAAATCAGTAAAAAATCTAGAAAAAAAACAAATCACGTGATAATCAAAAATCCCACGAATTGGAGAATGATTTCCGATTGAAGTGGGGGAATTCGCCACTCTAGCTTCGGGTCCGTGTGCAAATTTCCATCGGAGGGGAACGGCACCTGCCTAACTCTCTGCCTAGACTTCACTCGCTAGGCAGAACACAAATAGAGTCGAGCTAAAAACAGAGGAAAACTAGGCAGAAAACAAAAAGTTATAGTGGGATGATGATATCATTACAATTGATGTTTATGGCGATTTAAACCTTATGAAGGAAAAAATTTATAATCATCAAAAAAACTTACACTGCTTCATATTCTTAATATATCATTACTATTACTCATTCCTCATATATACAATGCTCAGATCTGGTTCTTTACGTCCTTTACAACGTTTACAAGCCAATCTTGTCTCCATTAGAACTTTAGCTAATTCTGCTGCTAGTATGTATTCTGACAGAGCATCAATTATTTTTTTATTTGCTTAACAGGAGTCATAATTGAAATTCTCAAAGAAAAATAATAAAATATGATTGCATATCGACTATAATACCATCAATTGATTCTTTTTTTATTGTGGAATCTTTGAAATTCAATAAACTATTGGAACTCATGTTGAAATAATTCAATATTTGGAATATTATTAAAGTTTATTAGTACTAACATATCCGAATCTTGTTGAAATAGCCAAACACGATGTTGTTGTCATTGGTGGTGGTCCAGGTGGTTATGTTGCTGCCATTAAAGCTGCTCAATTAGGTTACAACACTGCCTGTATTGAAAAGAGAGGTAAATTAGGTGGTACCTGTTTAAATGTTGGCTGTATTCCATCAAAGGCCTTATTAAATAACTCACAATTATATCACCAAATAAAAACTGATACTGTTAAAAGAGGTATTGATGTTACTGATGTTAAAATAAATATGGAAAATTTCCAAAAAGCTAAAAATACTGCTGTTAATTCATTAACTTCTGGTATTGAAATGCTTTTCAAAAAGAATGGTGTCAAATATTATAAAGGTGCAGGTTCTTTTATTGATGAACACAATATTAAAATCGATGCCATTGAAGGTGGTGAAGATGCTGTTGTCGAAGCCAGTAACATTATCATCGCTACTGGTTCAGAAGTTACTCCTTTCCCAGGTATAACAATCGATGAAGAAAGAATTGTATCTTCAACTGGTGCTTTATCATTAAAAGAAGTTCCAAAGAGATTAGCCATCATCGGTGGTGGTATTATTGGTTTAGAAATGGGTTCAGTTTACGCAAGATTAGGTTCTGAAGTCACTGTCTTAGAATTCCAAAATGCTATTGGTGCTTCAATGGATGAAGAAGTTGCTAAAGCAACTCAAAAATTCTTACAAAAACAAGGATTCAAGTTCAAATTAGGTTCAAAAGTTTTAAGCGGTGTTAGAAATGGTGAAGTTGTTGACGTTGAATTCGAAAATGTAAAAAGTGGTGAAAAAGAATCTTTAGAAGCTGATGTCTTATTAGTTGCTGTTGGTAGAAGACCTTACATTGAAGGTTTGAATGCTGAAGTTTTAGATTTAGAAGTCGACAAGAAAGGTCGCTTAGTCATTGATTCACAATTCAGATCAAAACACCCACATATTAGAGTCATTGGTGATGTTACATATGGTCCAATGTTAGCCCATAAGGCTGAAGAAGAAGGTATTGCTGCCGTTGAATATATTAAACATGGTCATGGTCATGTTAACTATGGTAACATTCCATCAGTTATGTACTCACACCCAGAAGTTGCTTGGGTTGGTCAAACTGAACAACAATTAAAAGAAGCTGGTATTAAATACAAAATTGGTAAATTCCCATTTATTGCAAACTCAAGAGCTAAAACTAACTTAGATACTGAAGGTTTCGTTAAGTTCTTAGCTGATGCTGAAACTGAAAGAGTTTTAGGTGTTCATATCATTGGTCCAAATGCTGGTGAAATGATTGCTGAAGCTGGTTTAGCTATTGAATATGGTGCTTCAACCGAAGATATTGCCAGAGTTTGTCACGCTCATCCAACATTATCTGAAGCTTTCAAAGAAGCTGCTTTAGCTACTTTTGACAAGCCAATTAACTTTTAAGTAAAATAGAGTTTACCTATCAAATATTCAGAGTTTATTCTACATTTTAACATCTATCATTAAATCTTGAGTTTCAAAGTTATCTTTCTAAACCAAAATCTTTGAATTTATTCCTCAATGAATCAAATGGAGTTAATATTTTCAAAATCTAAAAGTTGTATTTTTCCAAGAAAACAAAAAAATTTATCAATTTAGGACATTTGACAGTATATAAACTTCAAACCTCTTTATGTTCATCTCTTTTTTTTTTTACTGTGAATAATCCAATATCTAATTTTTTATCCTCGCTCTCCAAAATGGTCATCTTTTTTTGTGTTTCTTCATTTCTTTTATCCATCTCATTTTTTTCTATAATTATGGATATACTGTTTAATGAAAATTTCCTATTCTTATAGTATATGATAGATATAGCATATGCAGTATTAAACATTGCGTCTTATATGTAATTTGTATTTATCTATTACGCTAATCCCTGAATTGTCGTAATTCAACTAACTGGCCTATTGAATTGTCATAACATTAGTACTTTTATTATAATTAAAAACAAACTTATAAACACTTTTTAAAAGGATCTTTAATCTATGATTTCAAGAATTCCTCACAAATATCACATGTTGAATCACAACCCCATTCCACTCTTCTTTTTTGTTTCTTACCATTAGTTATATCACTATTTCTAACTTTTTTTTGTAAGAAATATTGTAAACCTCTTAATAAAGGTCTTTGTTCTTTACATTTTGCCAATTTTTCAACTAATAAATTATCTTGGAAG
Organism: Ruyongia tratensis; assembly: GCA_030564005.1. Classification (NCBI taxonomy): domain Eukaryota; kingdom Fungi; phylum Ascomycota; class Saccharomycetes; order Phaffomycetales; family Wickerhamomycetaceae; genus Ruyongia; species Ruyongia tratensis. The sequence continues at coordinate 29,252 of JAJMKZ010000337.1, read as the reverse complement.
ATTAGATCACTAGCTTTTGATTTTTTATTACCATTACCGAATGTATTGACTTCAGACTTTTTACCTAAATTATCAAAAAATGAAATCAATAAAACTTCTAAGAAAAGACTGGTATCTGAATTCAAAGAAAGGAAGTTTATATTTTTAAGAGCATGAAGAGGTAATGGACCTTCAGCAATTAAGAAACCAAAAAACTTGCCATAATTCATAATCCTTTGCAATTGGAATTCTTCATCAATATCTTGTTGATCTAAAAAGTCATCACCATTACCAGCATCACTATCATCTTCTTCGCCTTCGATTTCTTTTAGGAAATCCCAGAATTGAAATTGAAATGTCTTTCTAAAGGCATGGGAAGAGCATAATTTATTAGCTAATAGTGAATAATATGGGTTAAACATTTTTTCAATAGAGACACAATGTAATAGAATCTTTGGAATTTCTCTTTCTTGAGTCTTTTTAAGTCTTAACTTGTCCAATTTAGTAAAAGCTTCAATATAATCATTTGAAGACATGATAGAAATAAAGATAGCTCTTCTAATGTCTGTATTCATTCTTTGAGCTCTAGCTAATTCAATCCAATTTGGTTCTGCAGCATCTAAAATATCATTCATTTCTTCCTTATTGAATTCTGGTTCTTCTTCTTTATTATCACGACCTTTCCAAGCTGAGCCGACTAACCACCATTTACCTTTTTCTTTAATGCTATGAATATCACTTAATGAAACATGGATAGGTTCATGGAACTTGTTATTATTTATTGTGGCCAATACTTTTTTCATCCTTATAACTAATTGATTGATCATATCAGTGTTATTAAGCTTACTTTTATTATTCTTTAAATTGATAACAGTTTCAATTAAGAATTTTGTTCTTGTACTCATATCTGGATTTGATGATAACTTCTTTTGTAAACTTAAAATAATTTCTTTTAATGCATTTGGATCATCAGTTCTCATTTGTTGACCTGCATTTCTAACTATTCTCAATAACAATTCAGAGTTGATCTCAACAGTAACATTTTCGATCAAGGAAGTAATCAAATTGTATAACAATTTACAAGATAATAACTGGAAAGAATAACATGAAGTAAGTAATGAAATCAAGTTAGATGCTTCTTTGGCAGAACCTTGGTTATAAAACTCTTCATATCTTTCAACTAAAGTCTGGATAAAATGAGCACCGAATTCAACACCTTGTAATCTGTAAATAGCTGAAACCAAAGAAGCATGAAGGATAACAAATGTATCTAGCAATAAACCTTGTTGGATAATACTTTCAAGAACAACAGAAGTTATACATTCTGTAACTAATTGACGTGGATTATCTGAATATACTGAATTTATTTCATTGATTATAGATAAAATATTTGCTTCACTTAATTTATTTAAAGGACCTTTAATTAATCTTTTGATTTTCATTAAATGTTCTGAATTATCACTTTCAAGTTTCTTTCTTAATGCAGGTGGAATGTACTTAGCTCCTGAAATTGGTGCTGCATATGGGTTTTCTTTAGGGCCTGCCATAATAACATCACCATCCTCCTCTTCATCGTCTAACTCACCATCTAAATCTGAATCGAAATCTGAAGAGTTTATTTCATCATCTGAACTGAATGGATTCTTAATATTTTCATCATCATCATCATCATCATCATCTTTTTCATCTTCGCTATAATTTTCTCTTTCTTCTTCAGATTCTGTATCACCGCGTTCTTCTTGAGACAAAGTTTCATAGTCATCAAGGAAATCTAAACCATCTAACAAACTACCAAACCCATCATCATCATCATCATTGGTTCCCAATTTATTACCTTTTAAACCTAATTGTTTTGCATAATATTTGATATCTTCTTCATCTCTCTTTAACAGAGCACGATCTTCTGAAGAAATATTTCTTTTAAATTTCTTTGTTTTTTTTGAATCTTTCTCTTTCTTTTTATCTTTCTTAGATTCTGAATCTTTGGTAAACTTAATACTACTTTTATTTCCGTTCTTTCTGTTTTTCTCTTCCTTTAATGCCATTAGAGCTTTCATTGTATCTTCTGCAGTTTGAGGTTGATCTTCATCATTTGAAAACTCCTCGTCTTCACCAAAGTCATCAAAGTCATCTTCTGAACCTAAATCATTTTCACTTTCATCTGTAATATCTTTAAAATCATCACTGATTTCATCTTCTTGGATAGTCTCTAGTGTTTTTTTAACTGATGATGATTTATCTGAATTCTTTTTAGCTTTAAGACTCATTAGGGCTTTCATTGTATCTTCTGCTGTTTGTGGCTGTTCATCATCATCTGAAAACCCTTCAAAGTCATCGTTCTCACTACTGTATTCACTACCATCATCAAGCTCGCTTTCGCCTATATCATCATCTATTTCATCTTTTTTGATAACATTCTTTGCTGTGGTACCTGACTTTTTAGCTTTCAATTCCATTAATGCGCTCATTGTATCTTCAGCAGTTTGAGGTTGGTTTTCATTATCGTTTTCTTCTAATTCACAAAAGTCATCAAGGTCTTCTTCAAGTTCATCATCATATCCTTCTTGCTTGTTGGCATTATTACTTTTGATATTTTTCTTCTGATCTGTTCTTGAATGATTATTTGATGTGGTTTTGTCGGGAAACTTTGATTTAGAGTCTGGTTTACCATTATGTGTTGACTTCTTTCTCTTCTTTTCAGCTCTCTCTTGTTTTCTTTTATCTTTTCTTGATAATGAAGGTGCCTTTCTCTTCTTACTATCAATATTACCACTAGCATATCTAGAGTCATTACTGTCATAAGTCTGAGTTTTTAGCTCATCTAAAATTGTGCCAGGTATTCTGATTGAGTGCTTCTCGTCCTTATCACTTGACTTCTTCTTATCTTTGCCCTTTGGTCTTGATGACATCTCTGTATATGTGATGGTGATCTATATAACAAATAAAAGTTTAGAGCTCATCTCATTTTGATATAAATTTTTATTCTAGCTAAAACGGCCGCATCAGAAATAAAACATTACCCTATCGCTTTATTTTGAAAGATTTCATTGATAGTTTAGGCCTTTGTGGCCTTATTTGCTTAGTGTTACAGTTAAAATTCAAATCCTAAACTTGTAACTAAAAGGAAATCTCATTTAAACCTATCTAAACTGTAGATTTTAACCATTTATTTTGTTGATCAATGCTATTTTCTGCTAGATCGTTTTACTTGGTTGTTAAAAAAAACAGAATTCAAAGTTTACGTTTAGAATAAATACAGATATTCAACAAAAAAAGAACCTAACTAGACCTCTATCCAGACTTCTGATCTTGTAATCATGTCAGATAAAGAAACAGTTGAGAAGATGGAAGAGACCAAAATTGAGGAGTCAGAAGCTACACCAATGGAGGTTGATGAAGTTGTTCTTTCAAAAAAAGAGTTAAAGAAAATTGAACTTCAGAAAAGATTACAAGAAATTCGTAATAAACATACATTTTATAAATGGAAAGTATTCAAAAGTGAAAAGTTAAATAATTTTGAAACATTATCCAATAATATCGCTCAAGAAATTACAAAAGATTTAGCATATGGTACTATTGTTTTCAAGGAAATCTTGTTTTCAATTAGCTACTATCCAAATAGATGTTCAATAGAAAATTTTAACAAGTTATTAGAAAGGTTATTCAAATTACGTGATAATGAAAAGTTAAAGATCCAATTTCTACAAAGTTTTAATCTGTTCCCAGAATCAAAAGAGTTGAATGATTTGGTTGCTTACTTGAAGCCAATTTCATCTTATTTGAAAGTACAACATATCTCTAGTGATCGCTTCATCACTCAATATTCATTGATTAAAAATTACAATTTAACTAAAACCAAGTATATTCTTCAAAACTTTGCCAAACAAACTAAATATAATTTGATTGTTGAAGAAGAAATGGGTTTTATAAATTTGATTTTGCTTCTTATGGATACATCTAAGGCAGAATATTCTTCTTTGCAAGTTGATAGAACCGTGAAGGCAATTGAAATGTATATTGGTCATTACTTATTAGATCCTACAAGAGTTTTAGCTTTGATAATTGACTTCATGATTGATACAGTTTTTCATAATTTTAGATTTTGTGTTGATATATTAAAAAAATCACCTTTTTGGCCAAGTAAAGAAGCAGATCCTTCATCTTTAGATTCTTTGGATAAAGGTGGTCTTGATGTCATAAGTCATATTTTAGCTCAAAAGTATCCAGTTTCCATTAAATCCAGAAAAGAATTACAAGAAACAATAAAGACATCATGGTGTATTTTGATCAAAGAAGGTATGGTGTCGTTTGCCTCCATATTTAAATTCATTGGACCAGATGACAAAGCGATGAAAGAGTTAGAAAAAGCTGTTGCAGAAGATTTAGAGGAAAAGATTTTAAAAGTTTCTGCAAATGCGTTGGCATTAAGTGGTCCATTGGTCGATGAAGATGCTGATGATGATAAAACTAAGTCCCATACCAAACCTGAAGTCAAAATAAATTTACTTTCACATGATAGTTTGATTACAAATCATAAGTTGTTATTTACAAAATCACTCTTAACTAATGGTTTGTACTGGCCATCCATATACATGCTTACAAGATATCCATTCATTATTCATCTGGATAGTGAATTAGTTCCTTTGATTCTTAGAATGTTCAAGCACTCGATCACACCTTTATTACAAAGACTTACATTCTTATCAGCAAGTCAGCATGATTCACTAGTTGCTCGTCGTAAGATATTTTCTGTGTCTCCCAATAAAAATCTGGTTTTATCTGACGATTTTATGGTTAAAGATGTTGAAGTTTTGAAAGCTTTACAAATGGATCATACAACAAAGAGATTCAAATACTTTTACTCAGACTGGGTAAAGGGATTACCTTTAGCTGAAGATATCGATCAATTATTCGATCTTTCAAATGACCTACTTGTTTTTATTGGTGGTAGATTAGGTGAAAATTCAGAGGTTTTAAGTCAATTAATAAGATTAGCAATCCACGATTTAGATCAAAGTGCAAAAGAAGATTATGATTCTAAATTGGACAAATGGTTTAACTATTTTAGAAAGTTTATACTACCAGCTATTTCATGCAGTAATAATTACATTATTTGTGATCAATCTTATGATTTAATTGATAAATTCCCTCTTCAATGGAGATATAATTTATATGGTGAATTTAAATTAACTTATAAAACAGATAAGACAGTTGAATTGAATTATTTAAAGGCTGAAAAAGATACTAAAGATATTCTTAAAAGAATTACTACCGAAAACGTTGAACCAATGATGAGAGCTTTGACTAAAATTGCAAATGTTAATCCATTACCTTGTTTTTTGATTGTTTTGAATCAAATTGAAAGTTATGACAATCTTATTGATTTGCTTGTAAAGGCTGCTAGATATTTTACAAGATATGCATGGGATGTTTTACAATACGCATTCTTATTAAGACTTACTGATACAAAGAGACGTGCTGTTCAATCAGACGGTATGAATGAAGCTTTGTGGCTTCAATCCTTATCTACTTTCATAGGTAAACTAGCTCACAATTATTCTTCATTTGATATTAAGCCAATATTAGTTTATGTTCTAAAGGTTTTCCATACAAATAATATGATTGGTTTACCGATTCTAAGAGAAATTGTTAACCAAATGGGTGGTATTCAACAAACTTCAAACCTATCATCTCATCAATTATTATTGTTGAATGCAGGTGAAACTTTACAAAAAATTGTTCGCAGTGTTATTTTAGATACAAGAGATGAGTCACAGAGATCAGCTACTAGATTAATTAAATCATTGGTTGATATTGGAAGTCTTTCAGAACTATTTATTCTTTTATGTGAATTTAGTCGTGACACTATTGAAAAATCAAGTTCTGGTGATCACTATAAAGTTTTATCAGGTAAATTTGATGATATCTCTTCAGTATTGCATACTTACACAGAATTAATTAAGTATTTTTCTAAAAATACTCCTGAACTATTCAAAGAAAACATTGCATCATTAAAAGAATTGATAATGAACTATGGGATTACAGTACCATGGGCTTTTGAAATTTGGAGAAACAATCTTGAAGAATCAGATCTTAAAGGTATTAACTATAATGGTGTGAATTTTAATGATCTATCTAAATCATTATTTCTTGATTTCTGGAAATCTTCTTTATATGATATCAATTATAGTGAAGAGTTATACAAAAATGAAGCAACAAAACTTCAAAATTCAAACATCTCAATAGCATTAAGATTAGAAGGTCTGAAATCAGTTAGATATACTAGAGAAGTTAATGAATCTGAGAAAAAGTTGAAAGCAGAAAGACTCAGAAATACAGGTCTTCTTAACACTCTTTCAACAGATACTCTGAAACATAAAGAACATACTTTAAACTATATTGAACAATTGCAAAGTAATAGATCAGATTGGTTCTCAGAAGATGTTGCAACTGATAATGAAGTCAATGCATTTGTTGAGCACTGTATTTTACCAAGAGCTATCCATTCATCAAGTGATGGTGCTTTTACTGCTGTTTTCATTAATAAATTGGTACATCCTCATACTTTAGAAAAGATTATTAGTTTCTTTTTACATTCTGGTGTTTTGGATACTATATTATTCTCATGTACTCCATTAGAAGCTGAAAACTTAGGTATATTTTTTGCAGAATTATTAAGACATATTGAAGTAATGAGAACGACAAAAGATGCCAGCAATTTGTTCAAGAAGGTAGTTTTAAAATGGCATGTATCTTTATTGGAAGCTGTTCTGTACAATATTTCAATAAGCAACAACTATATGTCAAGAAGAAATACAATTACATTTTTAAAGAATTTGGTTGGTGTTTATCCAGTAATTGAAGATCATGGTGAAATAATTCTTGAAACATTAAATAAAGTTTCTGCATCTGAAGTAAGACAAGATTTGAAGTTAGCTACAGATGCTATTTTATCTATTGTAAAGTCACATTCAAAGAATTGGATAAAACTGGTTGATTTTAGTGAATACTCTGAAGATGAACAAAAAGAGATTTTGGCTAATGAAGCAAAGAAGTTAAAAGAACTTGAAGAGATCAAATTGTTAGAAAGACATCGTGATGTTATCAAATCACGCAGCTCTAGCCGTCCAACTACAACATCAAGTGTTGCCCATGCTCCATCATTGCCTGCTTCTATTCCATCTGGCCCAAAGAGTACCCGTGTTAATGTTAGTTCATCCAGAGATCACTTTAAAATAACCACAGAAAGAAGTTCACCGGCTCCATCTTCTGCTAAACATGTTGATGATAAAGAAGTCAAAGATCAAAAAAATTCAACTGAAGAAGGACAAGAGTCAACTGGAGAAAAATCCATTAAAAGTGAGGAAGCTGAATCATTATCAAAAGATACTAGAGAATCTGACATTAAACAAGAGAAAGGGGACGATAAAGATGCTATGGATGATGATAAGTTAGCTAAAAATGACACCAAAAATGTTAAATCTACAACTGAATCAAGTAGCAAACCAAGAGATACTCCAACTTCATTACCTAGAAAAGTTTATCAAGATATTACTGCTAACTTAACTGAAACCCCTAAGAAACAATCAATTTCTATCATTAAATCTATCCTGATTTCTTTGAAAAATAATGCTGTTGATAAAGTGATTAATGATATAGATCAGGAATCTTATAAAAGTAAAATAAGAGGTCTGCTTTCAAAACCATTACCTAAAGTTGAATATCAAAGTGTTATTAAAAAGTTCTTGAAAGAATATATTCAACACTTAGAGAAAAAAGATGGAAGATCATATGCAGATTTTAAAGATGAATTTGATAAAGATATTACATTTGGAAATTTGCTGGATGAAAGATATAAATTTTCAAGAGGTAATTCATCACTTCCTCAAAGTCAAGTTATGGCAAACAATGATCGCAATCGTGACCGTGATGTTAGACCTCAAAGATGGTCAGGCTCAAGCGGTTATAATGGTGGTAATCTTGGCTACAATAGTGGTGGTCCAGGAAGACAGTATAACCAAGGTTACCGTAATCCAAATCACACCAACTATTCAAGTGGTAATATACCACGCCCATCAGGGCCTCCTCCTGATTTAGCTCCTAGAAATAATTCATCAGATAGTTCAAAGAGACGGGCTCCATTTAATAACCCATCATCTATCCCTAAAAGACCAAGAAACTAAAACTGAAAAGATTAATACTCATAAATTTATTATTTATTAATAAAATAATGATCGTTGGGTTTATATTTTGCTGTTTTAAAATCGTGTATGTGTAACAATATATTGTGCAATTGTATAATTGGTGAATGGTTTGTATGTTTGTATCGTAGCAACATGAGACAATAATTTTAATAGAAAGTCGAAAAAGACTACTTCCAGACCAAAACATCAAAACTAGTACTACAAAACTACAGAGTTAATATATTCACTATATTTACTTATAAAAAGCAAATTAGTATGTACTTGACTACTGATACTGTGGAACTGGAAACTACGTCAGCCTTCAGAAAAAAAAAAGAAGTTAATCGGTTCTAGTTAAATAAACTATAGAGAAGCAAATGTTAACTTATTTAAATACTACGGTTACTAGTTATTCTATCAGTAAATATCATTGATGTACTTTATGATTAGATATGATGGTTTAGTGTTTATTGTCCCACTCTTAAACTTTCAGTTTATCTCATTTGATGACTTAGGAAACATCATTAAAATTCAAAGATGTATTATTGTTAATACAGGTTAATATAGTTGATATATAAATCAACACAATTCACTATAAATCCATTACAAGTCCAATATAACACAGACAAATATTAATACTAGTTGAAAGAAAAGACATGAGAAATTATCCTGATCGAGACACCAACAAACTCAAACTTTTTACTTATTTGCTTGTCAAGCTAGTTCAGATATGATAAAGCAAATGAAGGTGTTAAATTGCATCCAACTTTTCAAAGAGGTGAACATGCTCATGCTATTTTTGCTTCTGATAGATCTAAAATTACTGAAGACACCACTGGTCTAATTTTTTACTTTGTTTTAGATTTAGACTAGATCTTATTATAAAAACATTTAATTGATATTGTTGTTCATTTATTCAAGACCTGACATGTCAATGAATGCTGATCTTTCAAGTGAAGCTCAACAAACATTCTACCCTAAGTAGTTTTTTTCTGCTACCATTACGCATTAGAATTTAATTTTTAACTGTTCTAGATGATTTAGCTCTAGACATTTTAGTAGTATAAATACAATACAAAGTGAATCTTTTTACCTCCAGTATTCTTCTGTATTCAGTTTTTGGTTCTTGTTTGTCGGAGTTATAAAAGTTTGTGACGGACTTAATTTTAAAGTTATAAAAAAGTCATTGCAAATATATTAAAGCCTCTATAGCTCCCTATCTCTCACTATTCAGTATTCACTAATCTTGCCAATATCAACATGTTGATGTCCAGGAATCTCCAGTAATGTGATAACTAATAAGTTATTTATGACGTGATCGTATGTTGATATCAGCTAAGGGGCCAATGAAACCTGCTTAAGAATAGGATTGTTGTATTAGTTGTCAAAGTGGGCAAATGATCCACTTGATTATTTATGTGATTTAGAGATGCATATTGTATCTGCATTGGTATTAGATTGCTATTCCTTGGAGACTGAATACACTAATACAAAAGGATGTGTTAATATCATTAAGCATAATCTATTCAAATAAGTTTGGAAACAAATCTTTTTTTTAGAATCCGAAGCCCAACCAATCAAACAATCGTTGTCATTAAATGATCAAAGCACAAAAGTCAAACTGAATAGGTAAAGAATCAGTTAATAAGAAAAAAGTAGATGAATTAAGTGGTGAAATTTCTGTTAAAATTGCAATAATAACGAAGTTAAATAAGGAAAACAATATTGATTATTTCAAAGAATTAATTAAGGGGGCAAAAGAAGAATTAGTTGATATATTAATTCTCCCTGAAATTATATTCAAAAGTTTAAATGAACTAGAAGACTTCTAAGTTGAATTTACAGAAGTTTTAAAATCATTCAATGTCACTGATATTCTAAGCTGTGTTCAAATCTAAGAAAATGATCCTTCTCAAGGAATATAAATATTTAATAATGAAGGTAAACTGGTCATGGAAAGAAGAACTCTAAACTCTTGAGATTTCAAAGTTCAAGATATGAAATGCATTTCAAATATCAATATAAACAATAATAATATCAAAGTTGGTTGCTTATACTATTTAGAGCACCTGGCTCCTTTGATTAATTTCAACTCAGCCGTTCTTTATGAAAAGATACATATATGTTATATTGATAAACTTGATGAAACTGAGACTAAGAATGAACATAGTATTGCAAAAGCATTCTGACAAATGATACAAACATTATTCATTTAAGCTACTTATTCAATGGCCAACAAGTTTGTTTGTAGTGCTACAGGTAATGATATAGTTCCAATTAAAACTATAAAGTATATGAAAATCTATAACTTGAACTTGGATGAGAAACTCACTCAAAAACATTTGATATATGTTGTTGTACACTATTTCCGACCAGACATGATTTCTATGGCTATTATTGACTCTTCTGATAAATAAATAAATTCTGATTTCAATAAACAATAATTGATGATTGGCGTTACATTATAAACCATACTCAAAAAAAAATTTAGATGTAGTATTTTATTTCTAATTGATTAATGTTAGTTACATATAGAGATATTAGTATGCTTTCAGATATAGTAATCAGTGAAGATGTCTCTTTTTTCTCTTTTCTCAGTTGAAAGTTGTTTTGATTTCAATTTTCTCTGGAACATTTTAAAAACCCATCATCTTGAAAAACCACAGCGGCTACCAAAAAATATAAAAGGCTTCATATTTCCTCTTTTTTAAATTTTGATCTCTTTCTCTTAATTATTTTTTCATTTGTTTTTTGAATTGCTACTTCGATACTGTTTTATAATTGTTCTGTTTGTGATGAGAGCCACTCGTTTATACTTATTGGCTTTTTTAGCCCTGATAATCACTTGTCAAACGGTCACTGTCACTTCATACACAACAGCTACTTTGACTGACTATACTACAACAGCAACTTCAATCTCAACTTTAACAAGTTTATCAACTGTTGTTACTCCAACTACTGTTACTTATAGCTCAATCTCAACACAATTAACTACCAGTACTGCAACAACTGTTTTAACTCAACCAACAACAATTTCTGTCACTGTTCCAACAACTCTTTACAGCACCATTACTGTCTCAACAACTTCAATTTACACATTAACTTTTTATCTTTTGGGAACACAAACAATTTTTGAAACTGATACTTCAACCTATACTCAACCAACTACTATAAGCTATACAAAAGTTTCAACAGCTACTAGTACAGTTAGTGTTTCTACAACAATTGAAACAACAGAGACTGACTATATCACCAAGACTTCAACATACACCACACTTGAAACTGTTACAAATACGTATACAAGCCCAACCACTGTTACAACACCAACAACAATCTTTATCACTTCAACTGAGACATCAGTAACAGTTGCAACAGAAACAACTGTTCTAACAGAACCTACAACTCTCACATTACCAGCAGTAACATCAACTGTTGTCAGTGAAGAAACAGTATCTGTAACATTACCTGCTGAAACAAATACTTTGACTCAAACTGATTATTCAACTTTAACTGTCACTGAGCCAACCACTTTAACATTAACCTATTCAACTTCAGTAACTGAGACAATAACAGATTATTCAACATCATTTATTTCAACAACAATCACCAATACTCGTACTTTAGCATCAACTTTTGAAGTTTACTATACTATTATTGAAACCACAACAGAATCAGCAGTTACAGAAACTACTATTAGTACATTTACAACAGCTGTAACTGAAACTTTAACAAGTGTTGTTAGTGTGACAGACTCAACAACTTTATCTATTCCTTACACAACAACAGTTACACAAACTTCTGATATTACATTTGTTTCAACTCTAACAGAGACCTCATACGTTCCAATTACAGTGACAACAGAAATTCCTGTATTTACAACTGTTACGGATTACAGTACAACCTCAACCTCAATCATTATTTTAGAAACTAGTTTAATAACAACAACTGTTACAACTGAAACAGTTTCATTAAGTACTTTAACAGTCACAGATTCCACTGTCATCAGTGTTCCAAATTATATCGATGTTACCACAACTGCCACAGAATCTCTTACTGAAACTATTCTATCATATGTTACTTCAGAAACAACATATACTATAACAGAACCAACAACTATTTCATATGAAGTTTTAACTACTGTTACTAACACAGCTACCGAAACAACTATAGTTGAATCGCCAACAACAGTAACCAATACCTTTATCTCAACTGAAACTCAATCATTAACTTATACTACTGAAATAACGGATTATGAAATCATTTCTTATCCTGTTGTCACAACAATTTCCGTAACTCAAATAGAGGAAATAACAATTGATTCACCAACAACTATTACTTTCCCTGTTACTTCATTAATCACAACAACAGATACAATAACTTCAGAAATCACAACAACTATTGAATTCACTTATACTCTTGTGGAAACCATTACAAGTACAGCTATTTCAGAATTGGTGTATACAGAAAATTCAACAACAACTATTTATATCCCAGAAGAAGTAGCAATTCTATCAACGTTTACCTCAAAAGAAACAGTAACAGAATCAACAGTGGTCAGTGTTCCATACACCACTACAGTTCAGTCAACTGTTGTATCTGAAACTACAGATATTGTTAACTCAGTAGTAACATCATTGAGTTCGATTACTGAGATGGTAACGGTGACGGAATATCCTACATCAGTTGATGTTAGTTCAATTGCTGACCTTTTATCATCTTATTCAATAGATATTAGTGTACTTGAAGATTCTTCTTCAGATGCTTTAAGTTCTATATTATCAGCAGCAGGTGTTGATAGTACATTAATCAATGAGATCCTTCTTCTTCAAGAAATTTTAGCATGGTATGAAACTATTGAAAGTTCATTAACAGCTTGGACCACCATATTACCAACTTCTATTTCAAATATATCACAGTTACAAAGTTATATTAGTTCATTAATTAGTGCCAGTAGTAGTTCAAACAGTGGTGCTAATCCTTCAATAATTTTTGATAATTCAATTGCAATTTATTTAAGAGCTATTGGTGTCTCTGTATTCACTGTTATTTCAATATTGGTTATTTTATAAGTTTGGAATAATTTCTAGTTTCCTTCTTGCACTCTTTAAACTTAGTTTCTTGTTCCTTTTAGCTGTTTGCATCTCTCAGTTAAATATAATAATTTACCTGATGTTGAATAAATATTTAAAATTCTCTTCATGTTTTCGACGTGTAGGTTACAAAAAAAAAAAATAAAGGCTGAAAACAAAACACCCACAAAATCATGTCGAACAAACTAAGATGTCAAATGCTACTATTCGTTGAATTTGACTAATCCAGAGGGAAACAGTTTACATGATGGTAACTTATCATATAAGCTCAATAATTATTGTGTTAATTCCTAAAAGTCGGGTTTAAACATCAAAACATCTGGACACCAATATATATGGCAAATTTTAGATACTAAAACATGGGATTTGCAGACATATCAGATTCAAGACTAATAGAGTTAGGAGCGTACACTTTTAGTTCATCAAAACACAATATTAACTAATGGCCGTTAACATGATGAGTATTGGTTGGAATACATTTGTGAGTTTAAATTATACAAGAAGTTGAATAAAAATTACATAAAAATAAAAAACTGATACTAATTTTGATTTTAATATAATGTACGAAATTATATTTACAACTTGAACGATAATAAATTAATAAGTAGCAGGGATACAACCATGATCTCTGATAACTTGTTCAACCTTCAAAGCCATTTCAAGGTTAAGGTAAACAATGAGAGATGATTGTGGATTCTAAAGAAACAACTGGAATTTTATCATTTAAAGCTTGTTGAACCTCGTCTGAAACTTTTAAAGATAGATATCTCTTTGATGATCTAGCAAATTGATTAGACATTCTCAATGTATGGCTTGTTGATGAAAGAATCCTTAATACTTGGTTTAGTTTGGGCTTGCTTATGTACTTTTAATTTTTAAGTTTATAAATCTTCGTGACAAAAGTTAAACTTTAAAAATTACATATAATTACTTTTGTCAGTAGTCAGCTGTATATATAGCGAATTCATCAACGCCGGCCAACGTCGGTTTTAGGTGAAGTACGCGTTAAGGTATAAAAAAATCATATATTGGTATTATAGATTTAATTACTATTTTATGTTAACGTTTGCAAATTTGTGTTGAGTTACTTATAACCCATGAATATAGTAAGGACGACTAGTTCTCATATTAGTATAATATTCTCGCCGGTTTACACCAGTAGAGCATCATCAATAACTGGATAGTAAGAGCTAAGAGCGCTATAATTACATTTGCTTATCTGTTCATCTGTTGATTGTTATAGCGTTATATGTAGTTGTGTATTAGGGTAGTAATTAGAGCATATATGAAGTATTTTAGATGAGTTACATGGATTATAGTGCTGTTGTTTTCCGACTGAGATTAGCTAACTTGTAGTGATCATATTATTGACACTGGTTATTTTACTATGATTTACCAATTTACCACATAGTATTAAATTTTCAAATGTTGAGAGTAATAATAATTCAAATACATAAATACTTCTATCTATTTATTTTTTCAAAAGTCTTATAATTTGCTTTTAATTTATTTTTAAGTTTCTTTCACACTAAAAAGAGACAAAATCAATATGAGATCCTCATTAATTAAATCCACTTATACACTTTTCAATACTTCATGTTTCTCTAAATACCTAAACCACCGTGTGTTATCTTTATTAAGTTCATGTCAGCCATATGAAACAGGTTTTGTATTTGAGTAAGTTGTATTTTTTAATTTGAAAGTATTTGTATTTGAAAGTATTTGTATTTAAAAAAATTATCATTTAAAGCTAACACATTAATTAATTAAAAATTAGTATGGATGGTGTTTTGAGCCAAGGTAGTAGACCAGTACCTGAATCCATGAAAGCACTAAAGTTATTGGATGATAAAAATATTCCTTGGATCTTGGGGAAAACCGGCGGTCGTGTAACAGAATTACAAAGACGTATCAAATTAGAGAAAATATTAGGACTCACAGAAGGAACTATTCATGATAGTCAAGTTATTCAAGCTCATACTCCAATAAAAACAATTGAAAATGTCAGTAATTCAACAGTTTTAGTTGTTGGTTGTGAAAAAGATAATTCTAGAGAAGTTGCAAAGAATTATGGATTTGGTAGAGTCTTATTACCTTGTAATTTTATAAAAAGTGATCCAAAAATTTGGCCATTTTATAATAAAGAAATGTATCAATATGGTAAAATAATTGATGGAATTGATGAAATCCCAATTGAACATATTTTAGTTTCTAATGATTCAAGGGATATGGGTACAGACATTCAAGTTGTCTTTGATGTTTTTAAAAGAAATCCAAATGCACATATTTCTCAAGTAATGATTGGCTTTGGCCTTATGGTTATAAAGAACCTAGATTTGCACAAGGTATTTATACCTTTATCATTGAAAGAATGTATGAAGAAATTTATAAGAATTCAGGCTATAGAATAAATAAGACAGTTTTAGGTAAACCTACGAAACAAGCTTATGATTTTGCACATGATGTCTTGATTAGAAGATCTATTGATTTATATAAATTACAAGATTCAATCGTGGATAAGTTTGTTGATAACCAAAAGTTAAAATTTGGAGAATCCGTTTCTCAGAGTCATTTGAAACAAGTTTTCATGATTGGTGATAATCTAGCATCAGATATTTTTGGAGGTTTTAGTTATGGTTAGAATACCTGTCTACTCAAAACTGATGTATATAGAGAAGGTGATGATTTACCTTGTGATCCTACTATTGCAGGTGAGAACGTTTATGAAGTTGTTAAAGACAGCCTTAAGAAGATATGTGTCTACTAGATGACAATAGATATTCAAGCGTTGGAAAGCCAACATAAATATATAATTACTACAAATTTGACCCATAAACTTCTCGATTTTTTGCTGTAGTCTCTAGTACCTATCGCACTGGATTAAGCTAAATTTCTATACTGTATCATTTATATTTGTTATACCTTTTTCTTCAATAATTATTAATTAAATTTATTCTGAAATCTAGCTTATTTTTTACAGCTTGATTAACTACTAAATCACTAACTCTAAAAATCTTTTGGTGTTTTCGTGTAGTTAAAAAAATAAATAAAAAAAAAAAAAAAAAAAAAAAAAAAAAATTAAAAAAAAA
>JAJMKZ010000337.1:0-12811 GCA_030564005.1 Ruyongia tratensis | reverse complement strand
CTCTATCATATCTTAAAAAGAGAATTGAACCCATTACAGGTATCTCACCAGAAGATCAACAATTATTATTATTTACAAATTCAACAACTACTACAAATAAAGAACTTTTACCATTAGAAGGATCAAATGAAGATTTAACAACACTTATGCAATTAGGTATAACACCAATGTGTAGAATTCAAGTCAATGATACAAGGCCAGACTCAGAGTTGAATGATTTATTTAAAGATGATGAAAATGTTGAATCATTTGAATTAAAAGATGAAGATTATGAAAAGAGAAATGATTCAGTTAGAAGATGGAAACAAAATAATAAATTAGGTAGATTTGATCCAGGGTATCAAACAAAACTAGAGAATAAAAAATTACAAAATGAAGAACATGCAACAAAGTTAAAAATTGGTGAAAGATTTAGAACTATAAATGATCCAGATGGATTAGAGAGAAGAGGTGAAATTAAATATATTGGTAAAGTTTTAGAAATTGATAATGAAGCAAGTACTTGGGTAGGTGTTGAATTTGATGAACCAGTTGGTAAGAATGATGGTAGTTTGAAAGGTGTTTATTATTTTAGTAGTAAACCAAATTATGCAAGTTTTTTAAAACCAACACAGATTGAACAAGGTGATTTCCCTGAAGCTTCATTATTTAGTGATAGCGATGATGAAATATAGTAGTGATTCTCAGCTTTTACAATATTGTTAAATTAAATTTAAATAATATATATCTTAATTAAATGCATTTCATTCATTCATTCATAATACGTTATTACATGTAAATTAAATAGTCATTGATGTTAAACCTAAATTTCCTTTCAAATAATCCATACAATCACCTTTATAAATTGTAAAGTATTCAGTTTGTGATAAACCAACAGGAATCTTTGGTGGTAATTTTGGAGAATTCATCTTATTCATTGTATTATTATTGTTATAAGATCTTAATGGAGGAGATGAATCTCTTAAATTTTTAAGTTCCCAATTTGCATCACCTCTATATTTGGAAATACCTTCATCAATTTTAAAATCATCTATTTTTACAACACCTAATTGTAATCTTGTTAACAATTTATAAGCTTCTGGACTTAATGGAACTTGTTTGATAGGTATTTGTTGTTTTTTAACTTGTTTTTCAATTTGATCATCTTCATCATTTGAAGAATTTCCACTTGTTTGAGAATCATCATTTTCTTCTTGATCATCTTGAAGAGAATCATAAGTGTCAGTATCACTTGAATTTATATTATGATTCTTTGGTGGAGGTGAAGGTTTTTTATTTGATATTAAAAATTCATTTTCTAATAAATCATGAATAATTTTTAAATCATTCATTTGTTTTTCAACTTCATGTTTTTCTCTTTCTTCTTTTTCATCTTTATAATCATTATAACTCTTTTTAACAGTTTTAGCAACACCTTTAACAGCTCTTGAAAATCTTTTGTGTAATTTTTTTTGTTTTTTATCATTTGGATAATCATCAAAGATTCTATCAAATTCTCTAAATGGTTGAGCTGGTGGTGCAATTACTGGCAATTTTGAAGATTGTGGTTGTACCTTTGTTGCTGTTGTTGTAGAATTGGATACAGTTGTAACTGATGTGTTATTTAAATCACCTTGATTTAATGATAATGGTCTTCTTTGATTATAAGATGACGAATATTGATTTTGTTGTTGTTGTTGCTGTTGTTGAATATTTATATCTGGTAAATTCATAATTTTTTGAGGTAATAGAGGAGCATAAGGTACAAAAGTAAATTGAATCTTTAGTATACCATTTGGAGCTAATTCAATATTTGAATCGATTTCTTTCTCTCTCACTATTAGATCTAATGATATTGAACCTGTACCTAATAGTTTGGGTAGTATGACATTTGTATTATTAATGCTAGTATTTGTGTTCATATTTTGATTTGAAAGTTTTTCTAGAACAAAAATCTTTAAAGATGATGAAATTTTTGGTCTAATGTAAAAAGAAGGTAAAGAATCTCTACCATGATCTTTCCATACACAAGAGTTTTGAGAATATTGTTGATCTTTTGATCTTTGAACAAAAGTATCAATCTGAAATAAACAGTATAGGATTTGACCTTTTTGAGAGATTGATGATGGAAATTTAGCCTCTACTGGATCAATGAAAAGTTTCCCTTTTGCGAAGTCCAATGTTTGTAAGTGAGTGCTATCTGCCATAAACCTTGTTATAGTTGTTGATAAATTTAGTTGTTTTGAAATAAAGGAGATTGTGCTGAATATTTATTTAATTTCAATTGTTTATTAATAGATGGCTGTGAGATCATGATTTAATTTTTTTGGGCCATGCTTTAAGTTTCTTAGCTATTGTGACAATTTTCTCTACTTTAATTGTAGAGCACCAGTATAGTAGGTGTATCACCTAGTGGTGTCCAGAGTAGTTGGTTAATAGTAAATTGATGTAGTTATAGATAAACTAATATGGG
Organism: Ruyongia tratensis; assembly: GCA_030564005.1. Lineage (NCBI taxonomy): Eukaryota > Fungi > Ascomycota > Saccharomycetes > Phaffomycetales > Wickerhamomycetaceae > Ruyongia > Ruyongia tratensis. The sequence goes on along the minus strand of JAJMKZ010000337.1, from coordinate 10,359 downwards.
ATGAACCCAAAGTCTGATTGTTTAATTAGTGTTTTTATTAGTGTTCTTCGATTTTATGTATGATGAAAAAAATACTTATAGCAGATTTACAATTTTACTAACAGCTGCAGCTAGTAAATAAGAGAAGCGTGTATATATCAATCGACACTATCATGAGCTCCTTAAGGTTGAATATATAATGGTGAAATAGTCTATTCTTCATCAATTCAACTCCATAATTAAAGCTTTTAAACAAAATAAACCCTAAGGATATATTACCTAATCTTTAAATCCATCGGAGCTAATTTTCTTAAAAATTTCATAGCTTTTTTTTTTTTTTTTTTTCTTCAACAAAAAATGTTAAGAAAATCTTTTATCTATCTAAATAAAGATTAAAAAGAATTTATCTCTATTCTCTTTGTTCAAAATTAATTTGAGGGGGGTTCAGGTCTGAATATAAATACATCTCATTCTTCCATACTTACTTGTCTTCTATTCTCTATTAGTTACACTCAGTCGAAATAAGAAAGTGAAAGATAAAAAGCAAAGTACAAAAGGCAGGTCCCATATTAAAATTGATCTAATTTATACACACATATACATATATAAATAATAATGTCTGAAGTTCCAAAAAACGTTGTTCTATTAGAACAAACAAATCAATTGAAAGCTCTTTATACAATCATTAGAAATAAAGAAACTCGTCGTTCAGATTTTGTCTTTTATTCAGATAGAATTATTCGTCTTTTAGTTGAAGAAGGTTTAGATTTATTACCTGTTAAACCTTTAACTGTTCAAACTCCTTTAAATGTTCCTTATGATGGTTGTCAATTCCAAGGTAAAATATGCGGTGTTTCAATTGTTAGAGCTGGTGAAAGTATGGAACAAGGTTTAAGAGATTGTTGTAGATCTGTTAGAATTGGTAAAATTTTAATTCAAAGAGATGAAGAAACTGCTCAGGCTAAATTATTTTATGAAAAATTACCAGAAGATATTGATCAAAGATATGTCTTTTTAATGGATCCAATGTTAGCTACTTCAAATTCAGCTAAATTAGCTACTGATGTCTTAATTCAAAGAGGTATTCCACAAGAAAGAATTTTATTCCTAAATATTCTATCAACTCCAGAAGGTCTTGAAGCTTATCATGCTAAATTCCCAGATATTAAAATTATTACTGGTTGTATTGATCCACAATTAGATAGTAAGAAACGTATTGAACCAGGGTTAGGTGATTTTGGTGATAGATATTACAGTTGTTAATTAAAAACTTTTCTTACAATTTAAAAAAAAAAAGGTGTTTTAAAACGTCTCTCAAGTTTCAAGTGTTATGATTTTTCTTTATAAAAAAAAATTTTTTAACAAATGTAATGAATGTTTTGTTAAACCTTTATAGACTAATTGTTGTGTAAATATATAAATGATTATGATGAAAATTTCAATTTTTAATATCGGAAAAACAAACTACGTATATTCGGAATATCTTTACTAAATATATATTTGATTCTGAATAAATAAATAAATAAATAAATAAATAAATAAATAAATAAATAAATAAATAAATAAATAAATAAATAAATAAAGGTTAATTATATATTTTGACTTATAAATTTGTTAATGTATTTCTATACAAAATATTTATCATATATATAAAAATAAAAATAATAATAATGGAAAGAACAATAGAACGGTGTTTAATTGAAAACTAATTTCTATCTCTCTGTACTTTGTGGATAATTAAATGAAATGAAAATGATAACTAATTGTTATTTATAATTATTTTTTTTTTTTTTTGTTATCGAAGTTTGTATTTTATTTGATAGTTGATTTAAAAAGCTTTTTTTTTTTTGATTAACTTTAAAACTATCTAAAATAATAACATTTTAGCTGGATCTTCAATTAATTCTTTAACAGTCTTCAAGAAAGTAACAGCTTCTCTACCATCTAACATTCTATGATCATAAGTTAAAGCTAAGTACATCATTGGTCTACTAACGACTTGACCATTAACAGTGACTGGTCTTTCTTTAACACCATGTAAACCTAATACAGCAGTTTGTGGCATATTAATAATTGGAGTACCATATAATGAACCAAAGACACCACCATTTGAAATGGTAAAAGTACCACCAGCCATATCTTCTAAAGTTAATTTACCATCTCTAGCCTTTTTACCTAAGTTTAAAATTTCTTGTTCAATTTCAAGAACTGATAATGATTCAGCATTTCTAACAACTGGAGTAACTAAACCTTTTGGAGTTGCAACAGCAATAGAAATATCGGTGTAATCTCTATAGACTAATTGATCACCTTCAATTGCACCATTAACAGCTGGAATATCTTTCATCACTAAAGTACAAGCTTTTGAGAATAAACCCATAAAACCAAATTTAACACCCTTCTTATCAATGATTTCATCTTTATATTTCTTTCTTAAATTCATTAAAGCAGACATATCAACTTCATTGAAAGTTGTTAATGATGCAGCAGTGTTTTGTGATTCTTTTAATCTTTCAGCAATTCTTTGTCTCATTCTATTCATCTTAACACGAGTTTCACCTCTGGAAAATTTAGTAAATGATTTAGTTTCTTCCTTTGGAGCTTCCTTCTTTGCAGCAGCTGGTTTTGGAGCTTCTTTCTTTGGAGCAGCTGGAGCTGGAGTTGGGGTTGGAGCAGCAGCAGCAACTGGTTCGGCAGCCTTTGCAGCTTCTGGAGCTGGAGCAGCTTCTTCCTTCTTTGGAGCTGGAGTAGCACCACCAGCTGGAGCAGAACCTGGTTCAATCTTTAATAAATCTTGACCAACTTCAACAGTATCATCAGGTTGAGCTAATAGTTCAGTAATTGTACCTGAGAATGGAGCATTAACTTCAACATCAATTTTATCAGTTTCAATAGTAGCAATAGTTTCATCTTGATTAACAAAATCACCGACTTGTTTAGTGAATTCTTTTAAAGTACCTTCAGTCAATGATTCAGCCATATCTGGGACTTTGACAATGGTTGAGTTATATCTTTGGAAACTAATACTTTGAATAGATAATGTTTTTGTACTCTTTTTAATGTTTGAATTTAATGGAGAAGATGGGATCAGACAACTAAAAGATCTTGAAGCCTGAGTGATGGCAACTTTTGGAAGTTGGGAAGATACCCTTGAAACAGGTAGTCTTCTTGCAATGGTACGTATGTTTCTTGAGGCTAACATTCTACTTGATGTGTCTGTGTGTTGTAGTTGTTTTAATTTAAAAGTGTTGAGAAATCTAGAAAAGAAAGGCAACTCAGTTTTTTTTTTTAAGTCGATTTCACTTTCGGGGGCATTTTTTTTCTCTCTTAAATGTTTTGCCAAATGGGAGATCTTTAAAAAAATATGACTAATTTCAATGTCCACCAACAGATTAAAGAGGCTATATGATGAACTGAAGCTTTAAAAGCTATTAGGGATGTTCATAAATTAGGTATCTATATATATATTACGAAAAGAACGAACTTTGGCAGCCAATTTCTCACAAACTTGGTGTTCCTTCAGTTAAATAAAGTGGTGGTGTTTTGATGTTTTGCAGCTAATGGGGGCGGATTTTCGGGGCCGATTGCTGATTTCAACAGTAGCAACTGTCTCTGGTGATCCTCTTCACCTTGACCACCTGTTTCACCAGAATAGCACACAAAATTATTTATGCCCTAAAAATTGTTAAAGATTGTGGGAAAAGTTGCGGATTTCGCTGCTTATTTGTGCAGAAGGGATAAACACACATCGAAAGTCTTTCTTAGGCCACTATGAAGACATTTTATGCCTCAAATATCTTTTATTAAGAAAGGTGTCAAAAAATTTTCAACTTTTAAGCCTACCAGATGACATTATTACTCTAGAATTTAGCTGCAAAAATTGAAAGTACAGCCTCTCAACTTCAAAACAACACTGAACCAATGAAATTCTTCACAAATACATCGATCGGTATTACACAAACTCTTGGCTACTCTTAAATTCTTTTATTATAAGCATAATTAAACATAATCCCAGAAACAGATTTCTTGATAGAAAAAAAATGAGAAAAGAAAAAAAATATAAAAATTAAATAAAAGATTTCTCAAAATAAAATAATTAATAATTCTTTTAAAACTCAACAATATCTAAAGTTTCTAGGTTAAAGAGACTTTTATTAATACCCTCCATTTTATTCCTTTTATCTCATTCCCTTTAGGAAAAACACCCAGCCGTTACTTGCTTACAAAATCGTGGTTTACACCTTTTTTAAAGAAAGTTGCCACTATAAATTATTTTAAGATCTTGAAAACTTCAAATTTTTAAGCTATACATTTAATATAATTCAAGATGGGACTATTGGTCCATTCATTAGACTATTCAGTCACACAGACATTATCTTATTTCTCAGTGCTTAATATAACAGAATCTTGTACATCTGGCAAGTCATTGCTTGTACCCGATGAAAACGCTATTAATCCGTGTATCTTCAATGCATTCATTACAGCTAATTCATTGATATTATTTGTATTTGGATTTATCCAACTTATTCAACTATCAATCAAATCAGGTCCTGTTAAAAAATTTCAATATAATAAGATACCAAAATCAGGATTTTTAAGAATTTTTATTATATTAGTTCAATCAATAATATTGTTCACGTTATCAACTCCAAAACAACTTTATTTCCAAATTAATGCTTTAGCAATCTTATTCATTGCTTTCCCATTGTCAATTGTTGAAATATTTAAGAGTCCAATATCAAGTGGTTCATTATTATTCTACTTTATATTCCAAACTTTGTTATCTTTATTATCATTAGCTCAAAATTATTTTACAAATTTTAAAGTTGCAAATGATAATAACATATTATTATTAGCAACAGTTATATTATCATTATTTGTTTTTATTTCATCAAATTCATTTTATCAACCAACTCATGAAATTACAAAGAAATTGATTGAAGATAATGCACCAATTCAAGCAAATATTGTTTCAAAATTAACTTTTTCTTGGATGAATGAATTAATCAATAAAGGTTATACAACAGGAAGAATCGTTAGTAGTGATTTACCATCACCACCTTCTTCAATTGATCCAAAAAATTCTTACAATTCTTTAAGAAATACTTGGGAATCACAAGCTGCTAATAAAAAATCATTATTCTTTGCAATTGTTCAATGTTTTGGTAGAACTGTTTTATTTGCAGTTTTCTTTGAACTTATTGATGACACTTTAAGTTTTGTTCAACCTCAAATCTTAAAACAATTGATTTTATTCTTTAATAGTGATAAAAATCAAGTCTTGGTTGGTTTCTTATTAGCTGCTAGTCTATTTGTTGTTTCATTATTACAAAACACTCTTTATAACAAATTCTTTATTTTAATTACTGAAGCTGCATTAAGTTGTAAAACTGCTTTAATGACTTTAATTTATCATAAGGCTTTAAACTTAACACCAGAAGCTAAAAAGGAAAGAACTACTGGTGATATTGTTAATTTAATGTCTGTTGATGTTAATAGAATTCAAGATATGGCTAATCAATTCCAAATGTTAGTTGCAGCTCCAATTAAATTAGTTCTTTGTTTGGTTTCACTTTATTATTTATTAGGTAAATCAACTTTTGCTGGTATTGTTTTAATGATCATTATGATTCCAATTAATACTGTTTTATCAAAAAGAATTAAAAAATTATTCAAAACACAAATGAAATATAAAGATATGAGAACTCAAACAACTTCAGAAATGTTATTTGGTATTAAAAGTATTAAATTATACGCCATTGAATCAGCAATCTTGGAAAAATTAGATCATGTTAGAAATAATTTAGAATTAAAAAATTTGAAAAAGATTGGTGTATTCTCAGCATTTATGAGTTTCTCATGGTCTTGTATTCCTTTCTTTGTTAGTTGTTCAACTTTTGCATTATTTGCTTTTACTGAAAAGAAACCATTATCACCGGAAATTGTTTTCCCAGCTTTAGCTTTATTTGATCTTTTATCAGAACCAATTTATGCAATTCCTGCAATTATTACTGCAATTATTGAAACTTCAGTCTCATTGGATAGAATTACAAGATTTTTAATCTCTGAAGAATTAGATGAAGGATTAATTACTTATTTTGAAAAAATTGAAAGAGCTAATGAAACCTCTGTTAAAGTTCAAAATGCAACATTTTTATGGGAAAGTTTAAAAATTGATAAAAAAGACGATAAATATGATGAAGAAGCAGAAATTTCAACTGCTAAAGTTGCTTTAACTATTGATCACTTTGAAGCTAAAAAGGCTCAATTATCATGTATTGTTGGTCGTGTTGGTTCTGGTAAGTCAAGTTTCTTAAAAGCTGTTCTTGGTCAATTACCTTGTATTGGTTTAATTCCTGAAACAAAACCAATTTTAGAAATTCATGGTAAAGTTGCTTATTGTGCACAAGTTCCTTGGGTTATGAATGCTTCTGTTAAAGATAATATTTTATTTGGTCATAGATTTGATGAAGATTTTTACCAAAAGACTATTGATGCTTGTGAATTATCATCTGATTTAGAAATTTTACCAGATGGTGATGAAACACAAGTTGGTGAAAAAGGTATCTCATTATCAGGTGGTCAAAAGGCAAGATTAAGTTTAGCAAGAGCTGTTTATTCAAGAGCCGACATTTATTTGTTAGATGATATCTTAAGTGCTGTTGATGCTCATGTTGGTAAAAGTATTATTAATAAAGTTTTAAATGGTTTATTATCTACAAAGACAGTTATTTTAGCTACTAATTCAATTAATGTCTTAAGTAGCTCAGAAAATATTGTTTTGTTATCAGGTGGTAAAATTGTTGAAACTGGTTCATTTAAAGAAATTATGGATAGTAATAATTCTAAATTATCTGATTTAATTAATGATTTTGGTTCAAATACTGATTTAATTAGTGAAATTGAATCCGAAGCTGAAGAAATCATTGCAAGAAGACCAAGTATTCGTACAATGAGAAGAGCTAGTGTTGCTACGTTTAAACAAAGAGCACCAATTGATTATTCTAAAAAGACTGCACAATCTGAAGAAAAGACTGCGGTTGGTAAAGTTGACTTTTCAATTTATAAAGCTTATGCAAAAGCATGTAGTTATTCAGGTGTTATACTAGTTATTGTTCTATTAATGTTAAAGACAGTTTTTTCAATTGCAAGTAATTATTGGTTAAAGAATTGGTCAGAACATAATGAAAAAGATGGTACAAATACTGATGTTTTCAAATATGTTGCAATTTATGCATTCTTAGGTATTACATTTTCAGGTTTTTCATTAGCTAGAACTATTGTTATGTGGGTCTTTTGTTCAATTAGAGGTTCAACAATTTTACATAATAGATTAGCAAGAGCTGTGATTAGATCACCAATGTCATTTTTTGAAACCACACCAATTGGTAGAATTATGAACAGGTTTTCATCAGATGTTAATAAAATCGATGAAGCATTACCAAGAGTATTTATTGGATTCTTTTCAACAACAATTTCAACAATCTTTACATTAGCATTTATTGGTATGGCAATGCCATCATTTTTAATCATTGTTGCTATTTTATCAGTCCTGTATATGTATTATCAAAGATATTATATTGCAACATCAAGAGATTTGAAAAGAATTTTAAGTATTTCAAGAAGTCCAGTCTTTGCACATTTACAAGAAACTTTGTCAGGTGTTGATACAATTAGAGCTTATGATCAAGAATCAAGATTTCAATTTTTCAATATGTCAAATATCGAATTCAATTTAAGAAGTATGTACATCTTTAGATCAATTAATAGATGGTTATCAGTTAGATTACAATTTATTGGTTCATTAATCATTTTTACAACTGCTGCAATGTCAATTACAAATAAATTAAGTGTAGGTATGGCAGGTTTAGTTATTAGTTATGCATTACAAGTTACATCATCATTAGGTATGATTGTTAGAATGACAGTTGAAGTTGAAACCAATATTGTTTGTGTTGAAAGAATTTTAGATTATTGCGATTTACCATCTGAAGCTGATGAAACTACTGATGTTAGACCACCACAGGATTGGCCATCACATGGTGCTATTAAATTTGATCATTATTCAACAAGATATAGAAAGAATCTTGATTTAGTTTTAAATGATATTAATTTAGATATTAAACCAAGTGAAAAAATTGGTATTGTTGGTAGAACAGGTGCAGGTAAGAGTACATTATCATTAGCAATTTTTAGAATGATTGAACCAGTTGATGGTAAGATTATAATTGATGACATTAATACATCAACATTAGGTTTACATGATTTAAGATCTAATTTAGCTATTATTCCACAAGATTCACAAGCATTTGAAGGTACAGTTAGACAAAATTTAGATCCATTAGGAACATATTCTGATGAAGCATTATGGAGAGCTTTAGAGTTATCACATTTAAAAGAATTTGTCCAAGGATTAACAGATGATGAAGATGAAGGTATTAATATTGGATTAGAAGCAAAATTATCAGAAGGTGGTTCCAATTTATCAGTTGGTCAAAGACAATTATTATGTTTAGCAAGAGCATTATTAAACCCATCAAAAGTATTAATTTTAGATGAAGCAACAGCAAGTGTTGATGTTGAAACTGATAAGATTGTTCAAGATACAATTAGAAAGGCATTTAATGATCGTACAATTTTAACCATTGCACATAGAATCGATACAATTATGGATAGTGATAAGATTGTTGTTTTAGATAAAGGTAAAGTTAAAGAATTTGATACACCATCAAATTTATTAAAGGATAAAGAGAGTTTATTTTTTAGTTTATGTTTACAAGGTGGTTATATTAAGGAATAAAAAAAAAAAAAAAAGTTTAGCATTAATTTTTTTAGAAATCATAAGTTCTTATATATTTAATACATTTTAATTAATTATAATTTTGAATCATAGTTCTTAATGTCATTTTGTTTTAATGTATAATCATACATTAATTCACCGATATGTGGATATAAACTACCCACTTTTTGAGCATATTCACTACTTGCAACACCCTTAACAACTCTTTGAGCAATGCCTTGTGATATAACACTTACTCTATAAAGACCAAAGACAATACCAACATTCCAATATTTTTTAATATTAAAATCAGGGTTTGCAATAATTTGATAATTATTTAAAATTTTATTAACTAAATTTGGATTTTCATTAATTTTGAATCTTGAAAAAATTTCATTTAAATTTGAATTTAAAATAAAAGGTTGTAAAAGATTTGAAATATCAAATAATGGATGACCATTTGTACATAATTCCCAATCTAAAATTGCAATAATTTCAGGTTTTGTTGGATGAAATATAAAATTATCAATTTTAAAATCACCATGGATTAAAGTTTGATTTGGTGTATCATTGGGAGCATTTATATATAACCAATTTGAAACTTCATTAAAATGAGGTATTGGATTAACAATTTTTGATTGAATTGAATGAATTTTGTTTAAAATCTTAATTTGTCTTTTAAAATAAGATGTTGATGGATTATAATTTAATTTTCCAAAGAATTTTGAAGGTAATTTATTAAATAATTGATTTGAAGGAATTGAATGAATTGCAGAAGCAGAATTAATGATTGAATTCCAAATTAAATTATATTCTAATGGATCAGTTATTGAACTTAAAGAAGGATCATGAAATATTCTACCTTTAACAAATTCCATTAAATAAAAAACTGAATCAATTATTGATTCATCTTGAACTAAACAAAATACTTTGGCAATCGGAACTTTTTTAGTACCTTTATTTAATAAATTAATTTGATTTATTGAATCAATCATAAAGAATTCTCTTTCAATTGAATGAGAAGATTTTGAAACTAAATTTTTATTAAGAGTTGGTTTCTTTCTTAAGACTATTTTTTTATTTTTAGAATCAATTAATAGATAAGTTGGATTTGATTGACCAAATTTAAATTGTTTTATAGTTAATGGAGGTGATAAAATTGGCCAATTTAATAAATTTGAAGAAATATCAATTAATTTATTTTGCTTTATATCTGATAGAGATGAAGTTAAGAATTCTTCAAGGTTTGAGATATTGAAGTGGTTTCTAATTTCACCTACATCATCTTCAGAATCAACAACAGGTACAGGTTTCATTGACATTACTTATTAAATACTTATTAAAGATTATAAAGATAGTAAAAAGGATAAAAAAACTGATGATAATTCTTTTTAATAAAATTTCCTTCCCCAATTTTTGTGACAACATGTCGCCCATTTAAATGATTATTAAAATTCACATAATTCATGTCGCCAATTTTTGATTTTTGATTTTTTTTTTCTGTGTTTCTTTTTTTTTTTTTTTTTTTTTTTTTTTTTTTTTTTTTTTTTTTTTTTTTTTTTTTTTTTTTTTTTTTTTTTTTTTTTTTTTTTTTTTTTTTT
>JAJMKZ010000336.1:0-47165 GCA_030564005.1 Ruyongia tratensis | reverse complement strand
TGTCATTGAGCCTAATGTGATACCTGCTAACTCTAACTGTCCCATATGACCTACAAAGTAAATGGAAATAAGTGATAATGAATTTTGTAATAAAAACGTAATCATTAATGGTAATGAGTTCAATAAAATGTACTTCAGTTCTTGAGCAAGATTAGTTCTTATTATATTGTTCTTTATTGACTCCTCCCATACTTGATCCACTATATGCTCATCCTGTACTAGTCTTTGATGTGCTATATTGCTATGTCTTTGTGTTTCTTCATTCTCATTATCATTAGTGTTATATGACTGCTCATATAGAAAATCTTGCTGTAAATCTGGTGTATCTATATCACTGGTGTATAAGATCTGTTGTTCTTCTTGCAGAAGTGGTAATCTTTCATCATTATCTTCATCTTGTTCTGGTATATCACCATTGCTATTATGATGACACTTTGATAAATTTTCATCACTATCATTCAGCATAAAACTTGCTCTTCTACCATAAGAAGAGCCATATACTGAAGAAATACCATTTTCTTCTTTCAGTCTAAATCTATTTGTCATGACTAGACTTCAACTCCCCTGGTTCTATAGTTAACAAGATCAGTCTTACGATTTTCCTGTTTATTATTATTCTTCTAACAAATTTTGAGAAACAAAATTTTATTGTGTCAATCAATGGCAGAATCTGAAAAAATTTTACGTGTCAACAAAGGTCACGTGAAAATCTAATAAATAAAGTACTCAAAACATTAACTTGTTTGCTTAAAAGACTACAAATAGTTGTGAAAGGTTGCTTTAGCATACGATGCAATTTATTTGTTTATTTTCTTTAATTATTTGCTATATAAATATGGTGTAAGTTAGTTGATTATTTGTTAGATTGTTCTCTATCATTTATATCAAGCTTGCTCATGAGTTCACTGGCCTTTATAATGTTTGGAGGTTCATATAACGATGCTGAAGCTGTGTTTGTATCTACTGAAGAAACAGCAGTATTTGCATGATCAACCGGTAAAAATCCACCTGATTTTAAAGAAGTAGATGACAACGATTTGATACTTGTACTCTTTTTGATTCCTGAAGTATATGGTGAATCTATATTTTCTAAAAGATCACCATCCAAGTCTTCACCATCAATTTCCTCTTCGTCATCATCATCGTCTAAATGTGATTGAGCAGTAGATCCTTCGTCATAAACATCAACATCATTTTCATATTCATCATCATCTTCATATTCATATTCATCATCATCTTCAAACTCATGAAGGAATTCATTTTCATCGTCAACTTCTTCTCCATCACTAGTTTGCTCTTCATAATCAGCATCATCTTCTTCGTTATAGTATTTGTCAAAATCTTCGATATTTAAAGGTGTGGGTTTAATATTTTGAGCTTGTTCAACTTTCTTGCTATTATCAGTGTCATCATCGCTTAAATCGCTTAATTCTGGTAATGGTTCTCTCCAATAATTAACATCAGTAAAACCTTTATTATTTAGATCTCCACTTCCATTAACCGGTGGGAAGAAATGATCAACTAATTCATTTATAAAGACATATGAACTCTTGTATCCTGCCAACTCTAATAATTCCATGTGAACTTCACCATCTGGATTAATTGTAAAAATTCTTGAAGATGGAATATCGACACTTCTATAACTTAATGCATCAGTAATTCTATTACCAAAACCAGCATAAAATGGACTAGGATTTGAAACGTACAAATTTTTTATATCGCTCAGACAAGCCATTTTAAAGATTTCAGGTTTTTTAAGAATAACTTCTCTTTTTAATGCAGCCATTGTTCTATCTGGTGATAACAAAACAGGTCCTCTTGGTAATTGAATTCCATCTTGGTCTATATTTCTTAAATAACTTCTTGTTGAATCAGCTTGGCCTACCGATCTAGCTGTCAAATACATGATATTATAACCATTTAATTCAATATCAGTGAATAATTTAGCAACACCAGGATGTGTCCAATCTCTTCCTAATATTGTTAATACATGACCTAATGCATCTGATTTTGTTATAGTTCCATCAATATCTGAAATTACTATTGGAACATCATAAGTCCAAAGGAATAATTTTGATGTAATTAATGCTTTACCTTTATCAACTGAAAAACAAAGATCATTTTCACCTGGTTTTAAATCGAGACAACTTAATTGATCCGATGTTAGTCTTAATGTTTTAACATAGTTATTTGAATTTGAGGTTGATGATGAATCATTGGTGCTTGTAGTATCAGTGTTGAGATCATATGTTGCATCCCCTGTGTTTGTGTTATCGTTAGAATTTGAAGAGCTGTCTAGAGATGTTATTGAACTACCGTCTGAGAATCCAGTATTATTTGTGAGATTGTTATTCTGATGGTTGATTTCTTCAAAAGTTGCATTGTTGACAATTTTAATATTCCCCTTTTCATCTTCTTTCATTAATTGATTAATATCTAACTCGTCACCAAATTCTTCTATTAATAACTTTTTAACTAAAGAATCACTATTATGAATTGATTGATCATTTGATTTATAACCATTCATATCTAATGTAAGATCACCATTTTGATCGATTTTTGTAGGAATATTGATCATTGTTAATTTTTTGGATAATTTTTGAATCTTTTCTAGTGTTACATCTCTTGGTGATGTTGACAATATTGAATGTGAACTTGTAGGTGAACTTGGTTGATTATTAGTTTGATCTTTATGTTGATCTATTTCAGGATCAGATTTACATTGAATAGGGATTTGAATTGGATTTGCATTTGCTGATGTTGATAAATTAGGGGTTGATTGTGTGATATCCAAAAATTCAGGTTCTTCATTAGTTGCAGCAGTATTTGGAGCAGAGTTTCCCTTTGAAGGGGATCCCACTGGAGAAGAAGAAGGAGATGATGCTGCTGATATAACAGGGGATGTTATCAAGTCATTTGGAACATGGACATTTTTTGATGTTTCGAATACAAAGAAAGCTTCACCACCATCACCTAATTTCATAGGAAGGTTGGTCAATTTACCATTAATGATAAAATCCACTTTTTTCTGGGATGGTCTTAGCAATTGAAACTTCCCAAATCTAACATGAAAAGGAGAGCAACTTAAGTCGCCATTCTCATTCTGTACCACTATAACATCAATAGCACCAGATAATGTTGAAGGATTAATTGATGACCATGTTGTAGAAATTGAGTCAAATGCTCTACCAACGTATTGCATATTGCTAATTCACTAATACACTATGGAACTTAGGATTGCGTTTAAATGTAATGGAGATTAATTGAAAATAAAGTAGAATTAAATAAAACTTATTCTAATTTTGGGAGATTGGGGCAAATGTTGGCAAAAAAAAAACTTATCACGTGATTTTTCCAATTTTTTTAGGTAATAATTAAAATGTTTATTGTTTATTGTTTATCTGTTATATGATTAGGCTCTACAGGTATATCTTTAATCAATATTTATAGTGTATCCTTTTTTATTAAGACTGTATTATAAAAAAATCACATTACTCATTATTCACTGCCATTGTTGGCCACTATGATACCATGGATCAGGAACCATCAATATATATCTTTCCATAGCATCTCTAAAACGACTCTTATATTGTCTTGGTGTAACAACAGTAGGTTCCTTCTTCTTACCTGCAACCATTGAACCTCTTTCTTTAACCCAACTTTCTAATTTTTTATCCCAAGTAAATGTACGAATACAATCAATAATACCGACTGTTAATTTCTTATTCTCTTCATCAATACCAACAACTAAGGAATAATCCATCACATTAACTTTAGATAAGAACAAAGTATCATTCCATAAAGATGCTCTTAGTAAACTCTTATCATAATCTCTTAAAAACAAAGGACTCTCATAAATATATTCAACCATATTTTCATCCAATAAAACTTCATTAGCTTTACCAGTTTGTTGAACATGTCTATTTCTCATAGAACCCTTTAAATCAAAAATTCTTGAAATATTCTTATTATAAAATAAATTCTCCATGATTATAACATCCATTTTGAAATTCTTACCATTAGTTGGATTCTTAATTTGGATCTGATAAAAACCAAAAATCTTAGCAATAACACTTGGTAAGCCATTAAACAACGCTTCTGCTAAATATTCAAAATACGAAACAGCAAAATTAACAAATGAGTCCATTTCACTACTAGATAATTCCTTTATTACTAATCTATCATCTAATGTTTTCAAAAAAGCAGAACCACTCTTACCACCTGAAGAATCCCATTTGACACATCTTGATAAACTTTGAATAAAATTTTCATCTAAACCACACTTACGACGGAATGCAGCAAACTGTTCAGCATAAAAAATCTTACATGATAAAACAGTGTCCTGTTCTCTGAATTCATATTTGAGATGTAAAGCAGCTTTCTTCAACATAGTTTGTTTCAATAATTCTTCTTCAATATTAGCTTCTCTGATAAATCCAATTTTTTCAATATAATAATCACTACTTAAACTGAATGCAATCAATGAACTTGGTTCGTCTTCCCTGATAATAACATCAGAATCCATAAATACATGCTCAGAGGATGATAGTGGGTATTCTAATGGTTCCCATAATGTAGCAGATCTATCAGCCCAGAAACTTACTAATGTTTTGATCATAGATTGGCCGACATCAGATTTCAAAGTACCAGAATTATTCTTATTCTTTGTAGAATCATCTTTATCAGTACTCTTTTCAACACTATCTTCACTTTCATTTATTTTTTCTAAAGTTTTAGAATCATTAACATTAATATGATCAGATGATATCCGCAGGTTTTTCATGGGTTCCAGTGTTTCTTGACTTTCAACACGGGTATCTGGAGATTTGGTGTCAGCAGTTTTATCTCTTTCCATCTCCTTAATCTTAGTTTTAATATCCTTTTCCTTATCTTTATCCTCAACAGCAGCTTTGAATGTATTATATATTTGAACAATAGGTCTAGAAGATGCAACAGGAGCGGCTTTATATCTACTTTGCAGTAACTTTAATCTTTCCTTTTCACGTTGAAGTTCAAATTCTTTTGATAATGTTTCAAGATGGATCTGATCAAAATAGTTTGTCAATTTCATGACTTTACCAGATTCTTCCCTGCCAGCATTTGATATAGCGATAGAACTTCCACCACTACTTATACTAACCTTTCTTTCATCAGGTATGGATTGAGAAAAATCTATCTCTCTAGTAGCTGGATATAATCTCATATTTAATTTTGAAGGTGGTGAATTTGAAATAGAATCTCTTTTTTCAAACTGAGTACTTGATAAAGAATTTTCTTTTTCATTATTTGAACTTAAGTTGGATTGTTTCTTCAAAATAAGAGCAGGAGATGAAGGTGAAGTTTTTAGAGGTGTTAAAGCTGAAATATTTTGAGCAGGTTTTGGAATACCAGGAACAGATATTGATCTTTTAGTGCTATCCTCGTTTTCACTAGCAAATTTTTCAAATTTTGATATACCTTCAGAAACTTTACTAGATCTTGGACTAGTTCTGATTTTAGAATTAACCACCATAAATTCTGGTTTGTTCTTAATATCAGAGTTTTTCAGATAAGATTCTTTTTCTTGAGAATAATCATCGATTTCTGAACCAATAGATTTAGATGTAGCATTTGACTTTCTTTTATATAGAACAGGTCTCTTATCGTCAATAGTTGTGGATATGCTGTTGTCATCAACTATAGCACTTTCTGTTTGTGATCCTTTTTCTGCAATTGATTGATTGTCATCATTATTCTTTGGTTTGGCTTCAGAGTTATCAAGGAAAAATCTTTTCAAATGTAGTGTTGTTAATCTTGCAATGTCCTTCTCAGATGGTAAATATTCATTTTCAAAAATAGAAAAAGCAGAATCCCATTCTACACTTATATCTTGAACCCTTCTTAACACACTGTTTAATCTCAAATGGTCAGATGGAGATGTATTTTGATAAACATCTTCAATCATACGAGCTATTAATAATCTTTCTTCACCAACTCTATGCTTCAATTCTTCAATTCGCTTCTGACCAGCATCAATTTTATCATTGGAAACACCATCAAGTTTAACTCTGTTAAGTCTAGCTGACACACTATCAAAAAATTTATTGGTCTTTGCAGTAACATGTTGTTTCAATTCCAATTTCATTTTAACACCTGTATCTGGTTTCCATCTTAATGTACTCCTTGGAACTAATAACTCTAGAAGATCAACTTTTGAATACTCCATTTTAACAGTCATATCATTAAATGAAAAATATTTTATATGGTCTCTTGCAAAGTCATGAGGACAACTTCCCAAATCTGTTGCTGAGTTACGTTTACTCCAAAACATAAGTTCAAGAAATTTACCAAATGAATACTTCCAAGTTGTTGAAGTCATTGGTAAAAATGGTGTAGTATGTGAACAACGCTTGCAATATCTCCATGTAAGAATTGTATTTTGTAAAGTTGGGGTCTTTGGTTGAAATTTTTCAAGAGTGACATCTATCTTACCACCACCGTGTACATAGGTTCTTGTATGCTCACATAAAGATTTTCCACAACCATCTTGACAGATATTGTTAGCAGTTGAAATCAAGTATTCAATATATTGACCAATAGTAATATCAGTTTCCCAATAATAATCAATACTCAACAAAGTAGGACCAACACATGGTTCACCATTATTCTTAGATACCATTGAATATAAAAAAAATATATTTTGATGTCTAGCTGAATCTAATAATTGAGGACCTAAAACATTTGAAATTTCACATCTTCTCTTTCTAATATTAAAACTTTCTTGTAAATAATCTATATTTTCTTGGGAAACAGCTGTTATAATATTCAATTTATATTCATTTGTTAATTTCATCAAATCATCAATAAGGGATTTATTGTTATCAGCTTTAATAAAATCAAGATCCATTATTAATTCATTAATTCTATGATCATTAGTGAGCGGATCAATAGTTAAAAAGTTATTATGATCTTCAGTGGAAGTATTCAATTTATCTTGAATTTGTCTAGCCCGTATTAACAAATATGGGGCATCAAATTTAACAGTTGGTGAAGTAGAAAGAATTTTTTTGGAAAAAATGTTTAAATATTCAGATCCATAACCAACATATTCTTCAGTGGTCTTCATTAATTTTTGATAGAAATCTTGTGACAAATGCATAAAGTTGTCAGAATAAAATGAAGATTCTAGTTTAAGATTGGAAATAGTGTATACCATAAACTCAGCAGTTTGTTTAATTCTTCTCAAAAGTAATTCATCACCACCTCTAATTAATAATGTAAATCCCATACGGTAATCACATCCTCTTATAAACATAAATGTTTTCATCAAATTCTTATAAGCAAAAGTTTTCATTTCTAAAGTTCTACAAGTACCCAATTTAACATTCCAAGCTAATTTATCCATTGATATAACAACATCAGCCTCTGTTAATCGAGCAATTCTTTCGATGACTTGAGGTTTCACATTATAAGCTACAGCAATGCCAGCTTGCTCTAGAAGTTCTAATGCTACACCACTAACACTAGCACCAACAAATACAACATCAGCATTTAAAGCTATTATTCTACCAACTAATTTATCCAAATATTCCTTCTCTTGTGCTAAAACAGGTTCTAAGCTCATGAAATGATGTTCTGATTTCACATATTCAAGAGGAAACATAATCAATGCAATTTTGGGGTCCTTTAAATATCGAGGCATGGATTTCAATGCAAATTTCTTTGTAAATACTATACCATCAATGGCAGCTGTATCCATTGGAATTTCACCATCTATTCTTTTAATCTTAATATATTGACGAATATCCATATTATCACCATTTCTTGGATTATATTCAACTCTTTCAGCTTTACGTAATAAAGGTAGAAGAACATTTTCCCAAACCTCTGGTTCTGAGACTTGCTGATCCCTTAAAGTTTGTTCTAAAATATTTTTTAAATGCATTGAAGAAACTTCACTTAAAGAAGAAACAAATATTGGATCTTCAACATTCTTTTCTATTATTTGATCTTTTGAATTTTCAATTTGACTTGCTGAAAAAAAAGGTGAACTTATTGTATGCAGTGTTGAATCATCTATGGTTGTTTTTAAAGAACTATGAGAAACATTTTTATTCTTTAGATTCAATTGTGGTCTTTGATGGGCACGACTCTTTCTTCTATGTCTCATTCTTTGTAGCGATGCTTGAGCCCTATCATATGATCTAGTATAAGATCTAGCTCTTTGTGAAGAATCATTTTTTGTTGATTCACTGAAATCTGGTTTATCATAATTCAAAGCAGTATATAAAGACATTGAAAATTCATCTTCATCTTCTGAAAAATGAGTTATACCTCCATCATTTTCATTATCAAAAGTTCTTGAATGTCTTTTTGAATCACTATTATGACGACTTAAATCACCATTACTTCTAATATTGATACGGGAATTATTTACCATAAGAGATGGGACAGTTGAGTTTTCATCATAATCATTGTAATGTTCTTGTTGATTATTGTTGCTATTATGATTGTTGTTGAAATTAAATGTTGTACTAGTATTATTTTGATTTTGATTTCTAACAAAATCTGAAAATGATGATTCTGATGTATTTCTAAAGGAATTGTGTCGTGATAATGGTTTGTCACTATAACTTGCTATATTATGACCAGAGTGATTCATATGACTTGAATATGGATAATGTCTCTCATTATTCCCCTTTTTTCTACTAAAATTTGGATGAAGAGATGATAATCTTGAATTAGCTGATCTTGATAATGGGTTTTCAAAAGGTTCACCATTTGATGGAACAAACGGTATCTGTACACCTTGTTCTGGTTCTTCCTGTATAGTACTTGTTTGTTCAATATGACTATCATCAACGGAACTATCATCACTTGAGTCATCATATTCTGTAGTATATTTTAGACAAGTTTTACAAAGTCTTATTTTACCATTATAATTAAACTTATTACCAGGTATTAAACTTGTACAAGCACCACAAAAGATTTGACCACAAATTCTGCAATGATGTTTTCTTCTAAATGTAGTAAATAAACGACCACAACTAAAACATTCAGTTGAAGTCTCATCTTTCATCCAATATTCTTTGGAAATTAAACCACCAGATTTTAAAGGATTTGTTGGTCTGTTTTTGGAAAGGAACCCAAACAAGAAGTTCTTCGAAAATGAAGTTGCTAAAGAAGATGTACTGTATTGTGAAATGTTATCATCATCATATCTATTATTTGAACGCGAATTTATTGAAATGGGTATTGGATTAACTTTGCTTATAGATGGAACTCTTTTAGAACTCATTGACGGTGTGACATTGTTTTTGAGTATTGAAGGTGCAGCTGGAGTTGATGGTTGAAATAGATTATCAGTGTGAGTTATATGAACAGATGAAGTTACTGGTTCAAGAGTGGCGAGTCTTAACCCTTTATCAGATGTTGTAACATTATTACTTTGTAAACTTCTGGCATTTATAGACGAAGTTTCTGACACTGTTTCTCTCCCAAGGGAACAGTCACCCATATTATTCGTCACAATTGATGAAACATTGTGACTTTTAGATGTTCCTATACTGATATTATCACTATGGGAATTCATTACTGTTTCTTATTATGTTCACAAATCTTCACGTTAAAATCAAAACAAAATAAAAACATGTTGTTAAAAACACCCAGACACCTCAAAAAATATTTCGAGTTTCACTTCATCCCCATTTCCATCAATTTAATTTGGAACGGCCATACTACGGTTCTTATCATCAAATGCAACATATATTTTTTCTTATAGCAACAAATAGTTAACTAAAGCTTTAGTTTTGTATCTCTAATCAAAGATCCTTCATTATATAAATCATTAATGTTTTTGGAGTGGACTTTCTTAGCCATAATTCTTTTTAATTTAAAAGTTGGTGTCAACGCTTCATTTTCAATACTTAATGGTTGAAATTCAAAATGTAAATTATGCAACTTCTCAAAACCTTTTAAATCTGAATTTTTAATATTTTTGGATAGTTCAGATAATAAAAGT
Organism: Ruyongia tratensis; assembly: GCA_030564005.1. Lineage (NCBI taxonomy): Eukaryota > Fungi > Ascomycota > Saccharomycetes > Phaffomycetales > Wickerhamomycetaceae > Ruyongia > Ruyongia tratensis. The sequence continues at coordinate 37,165 of JAJMKZ010000336.1, read as the reverse complement.
CTTTTGATTTGAGGATTTTTCAAGTATTCTAAAATCAAATTATCAAATTGTGCTTCATTTCCAAGATCATCTTTAAAAATTACCTTTAAATCAATTGAATGCTTGTCTTTCAAAAATTTCAATAGTTGTTTTTTATTTACACCAGCTATACCAATCAAATAATTCTGAAATGAATTGCCATGAACAAACAATTGTGTCAATAATGGATTCTTGGAAAGATAAATATTTTCAATCTTTTCTGGTGTAATATATTCACCTTGACTTAATTTAAAGAAATTCTTAACCCTGTCTAAAATATAAAAATTTCCCTCTTTATCAATTGCAGCAACATCACCAGTATGATACCAACCTTCTTCATCGATGGAAGCTTTAGTTGCTTCTTCATTTTTATAATAGTGGCTAAATAAACCATGACCACGAACCAAAACTTCACCTCTCGGATTCGCTTTATCATTACTAGTATAACCCATTTCTGGTACATCTTTTAATTTAACTTCACAAGTAATACCAATTGGACCAGAAGAACCAGCTCTAATATCATAAGGATCACTAAACGTCACAACGCTAAATATTTCAGTTGCTCCATAACCCTGAATAAACCCACAATCAAGCATTTTTCTTAAAAAAATAATAGATTCTCTTGAAATTGGAGCACTTGCACAAGTTAAAAAACTAATATTATCAAATCCCATTCTTACTTTAATATAATTTATTTGATCTTGAATATCTTTCAATCCAGATTTAACAATATTTTCTCTAATTTTATTTTCAATTAATGTAAAGACTCTTGGAACACCACTAAATAAAGAAGGCCTTAAAATTCTTAAATCTTCAAATAATGATTGAGTACCAGATTTAGAAGGTAAACCTAAAGCAATACCATAACACATTTCAAAATTAGAAATTGATTTTTCTAAATTATGAACTAAAGGTAAAAAACAAAGAGTCTTTAATTGATTTCCTTTTGAATCTCTATTATATTCAAATTTATTGGATAACTCTGGTGGTAATTCTTTACATGGTTTTGGGACATGAACTAAAAATCCAGTAATATTTGCAGTGGCGTTTTTATGGGTTAAATAAACACCTTTTGGTAAACCAGTTGTACCAGATGTAAATGATAAAGTATAAAGAGTATCAGGTTTTGGTAAATTATAATCATTTGGTAATCTATTTTTTGATCCAAAACTTTCCAAATTTTTAAAATCAATTAAATCAATACCTAAATTTTTAAAATCAATAATTAATTTTTGATCATTTTGAGAATTAATATCTTCAAATGTAACAATCATAAATAACTTTGAAGCACCTTTAAATTTTTTCTTTATTAGTAAAAACTTACTTAATAAATTTTTGTTTACAAATATAATTGGTGATTCAGTTAATTCTAAAATATGATTTACACCTTTTTCACTTAAAGAATCATAAAGACCAGTATTTGGTATTGAAAACGATCTTGTTGCTAAATCAATCAATAACATTTCTATTGAATTAATACCCGAAATACTAACGATAAACTTTGGTTTCCCATTAGTGATATCAATATTTGAATCATTTTTAATGAATTTTGGATGATTTATAACTAAATTTATGATTCCAGAACCAACATTTATCCTTCTTTCATTAATTTGTTTATATGTTTGGAAAGTATAAAATGGATCAATAGAACCATCTTCATATTTAATTCTTTCACCTAAACAATCAGAATCACCAAATGTTTTAACAGCATTTTCAAATAATTCATGTAATGTTGATAAATTTGATGAAATATTCGAAATCAATTCATTTGAATTTGGATAAGCATTATTCAGTATTGTTGCATTTCTATAAATATTTGAATAACCTTCTTTTTTAGTATTTGGAATTGGACATGCTTTGTATAATTTTTCAGTTGGAAATCTCTCTCTAATACTATTTAAATCTTGTAAATTTTTTTGAACTGTTGACTGCATTTTGAGTTTAACTAAAAAAATTAATATATAGTAAAGATATAATGTTTGAAGGTTTGCAAATAATCATTAAAACAGAGAAGATCACTGTATTAAATAAAAAAAATAACGATATTTTATTTATGATCATTTTTCTTTTAAACAAAAAAAAAAGGTGTCATATTTAAAAAATGGAGAAAAATTAAAGTATTATGTCGCCCGTTAAATCAGTAACGTGCCGCCATAAAAACACTTTGCTCAAAAATTTCGGCTTTTAAGAAGACTCAAAACTACAAATAATTCGAGAAAAATGACATTGATTGTTTAGTATTAATTTTCTTTAACTTCATATATGTTATTCATTACATCTAATTAAGTTATTGTTGCACGTGACTATCGGAGTTAACTTAATTTTTTTTATTTCCGATGCTTAGTAGTTGTAGGTACTGTAGAATTTTGAATTTATTTAAATCAGCTTCAAAAATCGAAAAGATTTCATTATTCTCATTCAATTTTACTATTGACCATTCAGACTTCGAATGTAGTATTATTTAAAAATTTGAAAATGATATACTGCCACAAAATCTTTGAAAAATTTGTAGAATTTTTTATTTTTTTAAGCATTCAAATTTTGAAGTTATGAAAAAGCGTTAAGCGCATAAAAACAAAAAAGTTGTATGACACCAACAGAAAATAAATAAATTATTATAATACTTAATCTCTATAATAGTAAAATATCTGATAAAACATAAATATAATTTCAATTAAAATTTCTACAAATGTTTTTGATTAATTTTGTGTATTTGCGGATCAGAAATTTCTATCCGCAGATCGATTTTATTTTATTCTGTTGAAGTGCTAGCTATTTTTATTATGATGAAAGCGTAAGAGTAAATATTCTCTATACTAACTGGCTATCCTTAAATAAATCTGTAGTATCGACAGATAGTTTTATTAAATTATCAAATCCACTATCTTTCATTGGAAATAGAAAAACACAATTCAATTTTTGCAGGTTTTTTAAACTTGAAATAAATAAATGTAAATGATTTAAAGGAAGTATTTTGTGTAAGTTTATAATTTCATTAACATCTGTATCATATAAAAGGCAACATACTTGGGTCTTCATATATAAAAAGATCCAGTTTGAATTCAACAAGTTTCTTTAGCAAGGTATCATTAATGGGATCAAACGTTATGTTTAGAAGTTTTAAAAAACTTGTGTAAGATAGATAGATAAACGCATAATCAAAGACTTTAATCTAAGAAAATTTAATTTTATAGAATCCCCAAACTTGAATCGAGATTATTATTTGACTTTTTTAAATGATGAAGATCTATTATAATTGTTAATGGGTTTGATTTAATATCATTTTGACCTAATTCTCTTTTTTTAGTTGGGGGGGGGGGTTTCAATAATTTAACTTTACTTATTTGATAAATCAATGGATAATATGGTTCTTGTTTTAAATCATTTTTATAATAATCAAGTAAATCTTCTAACCTTTTGCTAAGTAAATTATCTTTCACACTTTATAAAAGTAAAAGTTAAGAATAATTTTTCAATATATTTTAGTTTTAAATCTTTAATGATACCTCATACCAATTAATAGCGCAATAGGTAAAGAACATAACGATCATCTAATTGGTTGACCAATAACTTGTGTCTTGTATCAATAATTAAAATGTGATGATTAATGAGAATTAAAGAATAAAAAAGGAGATATTATTGATAATTCGAATACTATTATGTAATGGTATCAGACTAATAGGTAAAAGAAATTAATGAATTGATTTAAAGTTATTTTTCCATTTTAATTTAATAAACTGAATTTTGCTTTCAAATGTTGCCTTTGGAGAAAGAGAAAATGACAAAATTTTACATGGGTTTTAAAATTTTGGTTAAATGGTTGAATATCATGATTATCATAAAAGTTAAAACTGTATATACTGAATGACAATTAATTAAGAAATAGAATTATTAGTATCTAAATTTACAATCAAGATTCAAGAAATATTAAATATGAAGAAAACTTACATATAATTTGATTATTGAAAAAAAAAAATTTAATACATATTAAAACAAATATTTATAACTTTACGTCTCTAATTAAAGAACCTTGATCATACATTTCACTAATATCATGATCAAAGAATTTAACTGCAACATTTCTTTTTATTTTAAAAGTTGGTGTAACTGTTTCATCATCAACTTTTAATGGTTCAATAAACAATTTAATATTATGCAATTTTTCAAAACCTTGTAAACCTTCATGTCTTACTGTCTTATTTATTGAATCAAGAATCTTTTTCTTTATTATTAAATCATTATTAATTTTGATAATTAATTCTTTATCTGATAAATTGGCTAATTTAGATTTATGCCATTTCTTTAATAAAGTTCTAATTGAATTTGGATCAATACCAACAATACCAATAAGATAATTATGAAATGAATTACCATGAATATATAATTGTGTCAACATTGAACAAGCACCTAAATAAATATTTTCAATCTTTTCAGGAGATACATATTCACCTTGACTTAATTTAAAGAAATTTTTAACACGATCAATAATATAAACTCTACCCTTTTTATCAATTTGTGCAACATCACCAGTATGAAACCAACCATCTTTATCTAAAACTTCATCTGTAGCCTTTTGATTCTTATAATAACCTTTAAAAATCTGTGGACCTTTTAACATTAATTCACCCCTTGGTTCAAGTAATTCTTTACCAGTTTTTGAATCATGAGTTAAATAACCCATATTTGGGATATCTCTTAATTTCATCTCTGTTGTAACAGAAATTGGACCTGATGAACCTGGATCATCTTCAAAAGCTAATGAAGTTGCAATACCAGCAAAACTTTCTGTTAATCCATAACCTTGCTTAAAACCAACACCTAAAGCATTTTTCAAAAATATTGAAGTTTCAGGATTTATTGGTGCTGATCCACTAACACAAATATTCATATTTTCAAAACCTAATTCATATCTAATTTTATTAATAAATATTGAATCTAATGGATGAATCTTTGTATGTAAATGATGAGTTTTATATTCAATTATTGATCTAACAATATTTTTACCAACAAAAGAATTTCTTAATTTATCTTTTAATCCACTTTCAAATTTATTATAAACTCTTGGAACAAGACTAACGATATGAGGTTTTAAAATCTTTAAATTTTCAACAATAGTTACAGGATTTGGATCATGAGGAAAACCAACAGAAATACCTTTTGATAAAGCATAATTAGTACTCATTAATTCATAAATATGTGCTAATGGTAAGAAACAATAAGTTTTTATATTTTCACCAGGCTTCAGATTATAAGTTCTTGGTTTTTCAATATGAGCATAACAAAAAGCCATACCAGAAGAACCCATTTCATGAGTAATTTCAACACCTTTCGGATTACCAGTTGTACCAGATGTAAAAGAAATACACATTAAACTTTCAGGTTTTGGAGGAATATGAGGTAATTTGTTTAGTTTACCAATAGATTCTAAATTTTTAAAATCAATTAATTTTAAACCAAGTGAATCAGCAAAAGAGATTAGACCAAAATCTTGATTGAAATCTAATTCATCCATTGAAACCAAATATTTTAAGAAAGGTAATGGATCTTTAATTTCAGAATTATCTTCATTTTTAATAAAATTTTTCTTTATTTCTAAAATATTCCAAATTTTTTCCTTTGAAACAACAACCATTGGAGCTTCAGTTAAATTTAAAATATATCTTGAAGTATCAGGACCTAAAGTATCATAAAGAGCAGTTGTAGTTATATTATATGCATGACAAGCAGCTTGAGTAATAACCCATTCTGGTCTATTTGGTGAATATATGGCAATAACAGTTGAAGACTTTGGATTCAGTAAATTCATCATTCCTGAACCAATATGAGTTCTTCTTTCTTGAACAGTTTTATAAGTTTCCCAAGTATAATAATTATCAAATTTATTTTCTTCTTTATTAAACTTTCTGATACCTAAACAATCATTATTTGAATTTAATTTACAAGACACTTCAAAAGTATGATAAAGAGTTGAGAGTTGTGGATGTATTTTATTGATCAGACCATTTGGAGTAAAGACACTTCTGAAGATTGAAGAATATTCTGGATCCATATTTGTATGAGGTACTCTAACGGATTGAACATTTCTATCAGTGTATTGTAGTGGGAATTGATCAAATAGTTTGAAGAAGTCAGTTGAACCATCTGGATTAATAAAGGATTTATCAGGGACCAAGTCAGACAAAGAACCATAGTTGGTATTAGCAGTCATTTTCTATTGTAGTTTGTATAGTTATATAGAGGTAGAGTATTTTGAAAGGGGCAAGAATATTGATATTTATACAATATTGTTGTTATATATGTCATATATTTTACTCCACAAAATATTGCTTCTAGAAAAGGGTTCCTCGGTAAAAATTCTAACTGTCATCTCTCTGTAGCTGAGAGTTTTGAGTGGGTGTTCTCCACAAGAGCTGAAAGTTCCTAATGTGGTAATGTTAAGAAACTAAGATGGGTGACATATAGAGCTGAGCACCTACTGTGATGATGAAGTTGTCGATGTTTGAACCGTTAGTGATTTGAGCTGCTGTCAAAAATTAGCGATTTTCAAATTGACATAAATCGAGAATCGGTAGGGACAACATAATTTACTGACACGTAAATGGCAGATTAGACGGATTTAACAATTATTTATCTCCGTATAGGAAAACAACTTGAAAAAAAAATTAGGCAGAAATCATTGGGTCTGACTAATATAAATTGATTGATAAAGTTTTATTTGTCAATATACATTCTTTATATTGCTGAAAAAAAAGAGCCAAATCTGAGTATTGAAGACCATATAACAATCATTCAATTTGAAATTGAATTTGGAATTGAAGTGATTTTTACACTTCAGAACTATGGAAGGTTTACTTGGTATCATAAAAAGTGCTGCTGGACACAATAGAAGAGACTCATCTTCTTCATCAGCTGCTGACTCAATCCCGTCAAATCATAATACCAATTTAAACATCTTTAATATTAACAATGCTGATATATCAAATGCGTTTTCAAAAAACACTGATCTCAATAAACATTCAAGTGTGATAAACTCTGGGTTTAGACATTTCAATAATAAAAATGATGAATCACAACAAGGTATAACATCAAATGTATCTGAATTTGAAATAATAAATGATCCAACAGGAAATATTGAACTTGATGAATTAGATGATGGTATTGAATTCCCAGAAGGTGGATTAAAAGCTTATTCAATTGTTTTTGGTAGTTTTATGGGTTTATTACCATCTTTTGGTTTATTTAATTCTTTAGGTGCCATTCAAGCTTATGTCTCTAAAAATCAATTGTTAGATGTTAAAGAATCAACAACTGCTTGGATTTTCTCAATCTATACATTTACGGCTTTCTTATCAATGTTATCCTCAGGTGCCTTGTTTGATAGGAATGGTGCTAGATTACCTATAATTATTGGTTCTATATTCTTTTGTGGTGGTTTATTCGGTAGTGCTAATTGTAATCATGTTTATCAATTCGTCATTGCACTTGGTTTAATCTGTGGTTCTGGTACTGGTATGCTAGCTTCTCCATTAGTTGGTGTCGTTTCACATTATTTCAAAAAGAAGAGAGCTACAATGTGTTCTTGTGCTACTGTTGGAGGTTCAATTGGTGGTGTTATTTTCCCTGCTATGTTAAGAAAGTTATATACTGAAGTTGGATTTGCTTGGGCTATTAGAACTTTAGCATTTATTTCAATATTTTGTTTAATGTTCCCAATTGTTCTTTGTAAAGAAAGATTTAGAACTAATGTTAACTCAAAATCTTCAAGAAATACTGTTGATCATGATGGAATTAATCAACAAGATGAAAACATGTCAACTGAAAATCAAGCTTTAGAAATTATAAAGACATATTTTACAGAATTATTTGATTATAAATATTTCTTTGAATTTAAATTTATGACTTGTGCTTTTGGTATTGGATTTAGTGAAATCTTCTTAGTCGTCTCCTCTCTATATTTTGCTTCATATGCTATCAAGAGAGGATTTAGTCAAAATGATTCATATATGTTAATCACAGTCATAAATGCTACTGGTATTTTGGGAAGATATTTACCAGCTTATATAGCTGATCATTATCTTGGTAGTTTCAACATGATTATTATAACTTTGACTTTAAGTTCAACTTTAAACCTTATTATGTGGTTACCATTTGGTAACAGTTTAAAAGTTCTTTATGCTTATTCTGCTATTTATGGGTTTTTCTCAGGTTCAATTCTTTCTGCTGCTCCAGCTTGTTGTGGTCAAATCTCAAGAACTGAAGAGTTTGGGAAGAGATACAGTACAATGTACATGTTAGTCTCTTCTTTATCTTTAGCTGCTATTCCAATTGCAGGTGTTATTATTGGTGATGGTGATATCGAAAAATATAATTACTATATAGTCTACAGTTCGATGTTAGGGTTCGCTGGTGTTCTATGCTACAGTTTATGTAGATGGAGTTGTGTTGGTTTTAGAGTTTGTAAGTTTTAATAACGAATTTTTAAATAGAAAAAAATTTTTTTTTAATCATCATTATGACTTAATATCATGAAAATATACAATATTATAGATCTATTTCTTTTGTTTAAAAGGTTCAAGGTACTCAACAACATTAATCTTTTCAACGTTTCTGAAAATAGGTAATGGTAATTCCCTATCATCGACTGGTGAATCAATAATAGAATTAGTGATTAAAGGTCTAGTTATCTTAATTGGATCCCTAACTAATGAATCATATATTGCTTCATTCATATTATCACTTGAACCAAGATAAGAATATTTCACTGTAGTATTGTTCAAATTGTATTTGAAATATGAAGAATTCATATCATTGAAATTTGAGTCATTTATTAATTTGAATTCATCATAATCTTGTAATATAATTCTTCTTGTTGTTTCTGTTATATAAACTTTATCAATGATTTTATTATGAATGATTTTGGATAATGTAGTTAAATCATTAATTGATTTATAAAATTTATATGAAATTAACCAAAATTCATCATTTGTTAATAATCTATTAGATTGTGAATGCTTATTGAATAATCTTTTGAATGTACTAATATATGTTTGATTTCTTGTATTTATGGATAGATATCTTAAAAATTCAACCAATAAACAAATCAATTTATCAGTAGTATTGACAGTTTCTTCATCAATACTATTATCAAAAGTTCCAATAACATTTATCAATTTATTTAAATCTTCAATTTGATATGTTGTATCCTCTGAAATATTATCATTTTCTGAATTTAGGAAAGAATCATCAATTAATTTTTCAAATTCAATTAAAAATTTATCTAATTTTTTTAATTTATAATTTTTATTAATGATCCATTTCATAAATTTATTAATAACTTTCTTATTATTCAAATTCATTATAAAGATATTAATAATTGTATCATCTGATTCTTCAGTTTTAGCCCTTTTATTATCATTAACAATTTTGAAATTAATAAAGTTTAATAAGATTTCATCAGATTTTATAACTGTTAAACATCTATTATAAACCCCTTCTAAAGTTTCAGAATCTGTATTAATAGATAAATTCCAACTAATATATTTTTTCCAAATCTTTTGATATCTAAAACACGGTATCAAACATCTTTCAAATAATGAACTAATTAATGGTTTTAGTACCTTTGTTTCACCATTTCTGGTTTGATCTAAATTTATCATAAAAGTTAAATAATCATTCCAATTTTGAACTTCTTCATTTGGTAATTTAGCTGATGGATTATAATAGTTGATTTTAATTTTTGATTCATAAGTCCATATTAATTTAACTAATTCTTGAACTTTTAAAAAATTTTCATCAAATTTTAAAATTATATCATTTTTTGAAAGATATTTAAATTCGTCACCAAATAAAGTTTTTATTTCATCATCTGTTGAATCTTGTAATAATGATTTAAATGTTTGATAATATTTAAGATAATCATAAACTGGAATGTCTATTAATTTTCTTAATACTCTGAATTTTATTGATTTATCAAAATCTTTAATATAATCAAGATAAAGATCCCAATATAAAGAACTTTGGAAAAAATAACCAATGGTATCCTCACAAATTTGGAAATTCTTTAATATTTTATCAATTTTAATCTCTCCCTTTTTTAAATCTGTAATGGTTATGAATAATAATGGATTTTGTGAATTGCTCTTTTTTAAATCAATTAAAACTTTTATATAATCTATCCAAAGTTCAATAGAGTTTGGAAAAGCATCAATAGATCTATTCATTATATCCAAGGACTTTTCCATACCTTGTAGTTGATACATAAGTCTAATATATCTCTTCCAATACCCAAACAGTAGTGGATGTATAGCTAATAGTTTTGTAAATGTTGATGATATTAACTGTATAGGTGGAGGTTGGCAAACGGTTGCCAATTGTTGCTCCGTCAACTGGATCAACTGGTCCCATAACTGAAGATTATTGAGGTCATCCTCTACTTGTGACAGTAGCTTTGTGTGCCTATTGAGTATAGCTTCGTTTGACATTGCTTGTTTTCTAAGTTGTTATTTGTATTGTTTGTTGATGTTTCCTACTTGTGATAAATTTTTTTTTTTCATTCACTTGAATTTTTTTTTTAGCTGTAGTAATAATAAATAACGATTATCTCAACTACAAATATATATTTTCTATCATATTATTTCATTAAACATTACACATTAAACATTAAACATTATCTTTCTTTTTATAATAAATATTCTGACTTATAAAACACTGAGCTAACTTTTACTTATTGTCCTCAAAAACCATTTCACCATTTTTTAAACTTAAAACTGATCTAACATCAGTAACATATCTCATTGCTGATAATAAAGGTATTAAATTCAAAAGATCTGTATCACTAGGATCATTAATCCAACCTTCAACCACGATACCATTGTTTTCATTCCTACTGAAACTGATTGGACTATTATCGACTATTATAATGTTTTTTAAATCCATCCCTGTTTCATCGTTTGTAGAGTTTGAATTTGAACTTGAATTTGTTGTAAATATTCTTAAATCTTTTATATAACCTTCTTTATTGAAAATACAATCATTTCTATAAAATCTTTTTTTAAAATATTGATGTTCACTTTCTAACCAATCTATAATTGGATCAGCATATTCTTTAATTGAAGCAGTAAAAATATATAAATCATAAATTTTTGTCATTTCTTTTAAAAATAAATCACAATAAGGTCTTTTATAAACATAATATAATTGAGGAACTGAATCTGGTTGATTTAATTTAATTTCAATCATTTTATAATCTGTTAAAGTTGATCTTGAATTTAATAAAGAATGAATTAAAGTTTCATCAAGGTCTAAAATTAAAACTTTTTTAGATACATTTTTAGGGAATAAAAATTTTGGTAATGATAATTGATTAAATATTTTATAATTTTTTTGCATATGTGGTGATTTCATTGGTGCATTAATTTTTTCTTCTAATTGTAATTCATTATTTTCATCAATGGGTATAGCGAATAATGGAGGTTTTGAAGCTTTTATTGATGAATTTGAAGGTGAAGGTGTCAATTGAGATGATTCATTATCAGAATTATTTGAAGAATTAATAGTTGAATCAAAATCATTATTTTGATCTGATAGCAAGGATTTATTACCGATATCAATAGATTTTCTCTTTTCTAATAAAGTTAATGGATAAGTAAAAATAAACCAAAAGAATAGTATAGGCCTAATAATCAATAAATTAGGTAGAAACATAATAATTTTGAATATAAAATTTTGTTTTGGTTCAACTTCGTTTTGTTCTTTTTTATTTTGTTTTTGATTATTTTGTTGTTCTTGCTGTTGAGCATTTGGCACATTTTCCTTACTACTATTTGTTGAGTTTTCTAAAGTTGAAGTAGTTGCAGTTTTGATTGTTGTGGAAGCAGATTGATCTTTTGTCTCCAAACCAGGATCATTACCTCCAATGACACTGTCTACCTTGTTAGCAATGAAAGAGACAGAGTTCATAGCCAGTTCAATTGTTGATGATTTGTTTAAATTAAACGATGAATTAATTGTGTTTTTATTCGCAATAAAATTTGACAGCTCCAACAAAAAAAAAAAAAAAAAAAAAAAAAAAGGATTTGAGTCCTAAAGAGGAAATACCGTAATAGGAAAACGTCTTAAATCATCGGTTCGAATTATTTTGTGTGGGGATTTTTGTTTTCTTATAAAAAGAGTTGATGTTTGCTGTATTTTGTTTGTATTTGTTTTGTTACCATTATAAAGAGTTATAAGATGACTAGATTAAACGTTGACGGTAAAGTTGTTGCAATCACTGGTGGTTCAAGAGGGTTGGGTTTAGATTGTGCTGTTTCTTTGTTGAAGAATGGTGCCAAAGCAATCTATATTACTTCAAGAAAGGCAACTGGTGTTCAGGATGCTATTAACCATTTAAACAGTATTAAAAGGATGAATAATTTGGATTGTAAAATTGAAGGTATTCCAACTGACGTTTCTAATCTTAAAGGTGTTTTAAAATTTGTCGAATTCGTCACAATTACTCATAAAGAGTCAAAAGTTGATATTCTTATTGCAAATGCTGGTGCCAGTTGGGGTGCTTCATTAACAAAACATAACGAAGATGCAATTGATAAAATTTTGAGTTTAAATATTAAAGGTGTATTCTTAACTATTCAACAGTTTTATCCATTTTTGAAAGAAGCTGGTACAAGTGATTATTCATCTCGTGTTTTAGTAATGGGATCAATTGCTGGTATCTTACCAAATGCAATGCTTGGTGGAACTTATGGTTATTCTGCTTCCAAAGCTGGTATAATGCATTTATCTAAATCTTTAGCTGTAGAATTAGGACCTCAAAATATTAATGTTAATATTTTAGCACCTGGTTTTTTCCCAACAAAGATGTCAAATGGATTATTAAAGACAAATGGTATTGGGGAAGCGATGGTAAATTCTAACCCAAAGAGAAGATTAGGGAATGAGAAAGATTTAGAAAGTATTGTTTTATTTTTCTGTTCAAAAGAATCTGATTATATCAATGGTGTAGTTATTCCAATAGATGGTGGTGCTCATCTCGGTGAAAATAATTTTAAATTATAATAAAAAGTTTTTTTATGATCCACCTTATTTTTTTAATGTTCTTTGTTGTTTATTTTTTTTGACAATATTATGAGTTATGTTTTATGAAACTGATTTAAAGTTGAAATGATGGTAAATAGTAAACTTAATGTATCTAAACATTTATTTTATTTATTCGATATAAATACTAATTGTTGTTTTTTTTCCTGATAAATATGTTATGTAGCATTTACCAAAAACAAAAAATACAAAATTACAAAACAATTTAATCAAAAATCAACAACAGAAACAATAATTAATAAGAATTACAATATCAATGATTTCGACAAGAATACCCAAACACTTAATATACTTCTTTTTCTTAAACACACTTCTATCAACAATAAAACCAGTATTGGCTAATACTGAAGCCTTTTACTTCAATTTACCATTTCAACCACCTGCTGAAATACTAGATTCCAATAACATAATAAACAATTTGACACAACAATATTATATTCATGATATAGGTGCCATACAGAGGTTTAATCTTTCAATGTTAAGTCCAGTGGAGAATACTATACAGGCTTTCTTGTTTATAGTTGATGATGGATTGATTAATGATGAATCTTCTTATAATGCAAGAATAAGCTGGGATGTTAGAGATCCAATAAAGATTATAAATTTTGATTATTACAAATATAAACAAGGATCTGATGATACGGAATTAGAATTAAATGAAGATAATAATAAAAGTGTGTTTTTTCTAAGAGTTAAATGGGATTGCTATACAAATGATTATGAATTTATGACCTCAAAACACGATGATGTACAAGTAAAAATAATGGTTAGTAAGACTACACTTTTAATTATTCCTAATGATTTTATAGCAACGGTTAAATTGATAATGAGTGTATTGGTAGTATCAATATCTTTATGGTATGAAGGTAGTGTTTATAGATATCTACAAAATTTGAAATGAATGTTTTTCTTGGATTTGTGTACTTATTTTTGTCTATACCATTAAAGAGAGATTTTAATTGATGAGTTATCTAAAAAATTTCAACAGTCAGTGTACAAAGCAGTAGAATGTAGATATAATCAAACAATAAAGAGAAAAACTTCTTTAATTTAATTTGCTTTTGAGTGTAGCCTGTCTATTCTATTTGACAAGAGAAACAACAACAAAAAAAACTTAGTGGCAAAATCCAAATTTCTCCATCTTTATAAAAATCTCACAAAATTAGTAATTAAGAAATCCAACACAACTTTTAAAGTACTTTGTTTACTTGTGTTAATAACCATCTTTTCTTAAGGTTTGAGATATTTACTTCGATCAATTGATCGTTGCATTAAGAACTTTGTTATGAAATTTTTTTTTTTGAGTTTAAATATCTATCTTTTAAACAAAGCAAATAACCAGCAATAAAAAGATGACTTCAAAATATTCACAATCTATTCTACAAAATTGGCAAAATAATGTCGAAAGGGAAATTTATTTAAACAACTATGCTGATTTAAATGATATCATCCTAAATGATAATGAAGAAGATGATGAACAAGAAGAAGAACACGGTCTATCTCGCTCTAATTCTAATTCAAGTGCTACAGTTTCCTCAACGTATGACTGTCATGATGATAGTGATGATGATTCAACTTTGATAAATAATGTTAATAAGAATTTACAAAATGGAAGAGTTGATTTAAAAAGAGGTATAAAATTGAATACTGGTTCATCATGGATCGATATTAGAGGTCAAAATAATAGTGGTGAAACGGTTAATCTGAATTTAAACGATAACGACTCAAAACCTCATACCCATCACCACCACCATCATCGTTCATATAGAAAGGTCAATGAAAGAAGAAATGATTTAAATATTGATGCTTCTTTAACTACAATACTTCAAAAGAAAAATGCTCGTATTTTTGCTAATGATGAGGATAGAAAGTATCATTTTAAATTGAATAATCGTACATTTAGAAATGGTGATGATGATAAGGAATTTATTATAGCTGAAGAAGAAAAACAAAAAGATATTCATTCCAATATCAATAAGAATAGAAGAAAGAGTGATATAGTTATTGGAAATAACCCTAATAATCATGTTGTTTTCATGAATTTGGATGATTCTGCATCCTCATCTTCCTCAGATTCTTCAAAGGGTGAAGATTTAGAAGAATCAAAGAATTTGGATTTAGATTATCAAGTTGATAGTTCATCATCAGATGTCTTTTTGGTTGATAATTCAACTCATTTACGTTCAACACAGGATGATTTGATTTTAACTTCTTCTTCACTAGAAGGTTTAGGAAGTACTGGCACAATGACTACTTCAGCATTAAAATCAAAGAAAAGAAAGAAAAAACAACAGAAGAACGATTATCAAAAGAATTGGAGAATTTGGGAAATTTGGAAATATTTAACTTATAATAAGAAAAAACAATCACTAAATCCTGAATTCTCAAAGAATAGTTATAAAATTCCAAATGAAATAGATTCTATGTTTTCTTTAAGAGATGATATAATGGATCCAATGAATCTTTCAATCAAAGGTAGTATTGAGAGCTTAACTTCCATTAAAGATTTAAATTGCACTACTCAAAGTTCATCAACATCTTCATCATGGTTATATCGAATTCTTTTCATAACTGGTATCACTACAATTAGTTTTTGTATTGGTGTTGTTGTAGGTTATACAATCCATCCTGATAATAATGGGTTTGATTGTGGATTTACCAATGGAACTGATTTATTGAAGCTTGATCAAATCATCAATGAATTCAATGACAATGATATTGGAATTGTCAGTACTGAAGGGTTTAAATTTTTTTAAGTTTTTAATAATGGTAATATAATTTAGGAATATAAGTTCAGGTTTACTTAATAATAGGATAGGGGTTTAGGTTATATGGTATTTAAAATAAAATAATAATATGAAGAGACTAATGTTAATTAATTTATATGATAATAATATTCAGCGATATGTTTTCTTTTTCTATAGTGTTTTTCTAATATATTTATAACGGGTTTCATTCTACAATAAATCAATATGTAAATATAGTTAATCATTAAATCCATTACTTCATTAAAAATAGATAATCTTCCAAACATTAATGTGAATATCTATTTACAAATAGAATCTTTATCTAATTGTTTACAACACTTAAATCCCCATTTCTTTTGTTCTTTATCATAGTATGACCCAAAAACTGATGTATGATTATTTGGATAATAATCCTCTATATATTTAGTCTTTATTTTATCATCATCATCATCGTCATCTTCAATCATCCCATCATCATCAACATCTTTATTTTTTTCTTCATCACTGTCATTGCTAGTAGCAGTGTATTTTGAAAGAAGTTTATTTTTCAACTCTAGGCCCTTTTGTCTCTTCAATTTTTCTTGATGATCCATCAATGTTGGATTACTTGTATAATTATCGCCTTTACCATCTTCACCACCTCCAATGGCACCATTACCTCTAATTTTATTATCCCAACTTAATTTTTCATTTAGATCTTTAGCCATACCTGATAAATGCCTAACAAATCTTTTCTTTTCATTGAAATAACCAGTTTCAGCATCTCTCATTGTTCTTGATTTAGGATCATATTGATTAGCTTCAGGATTAGAAATATCACGTAAATAAACAGCTTTATCTTCTCTTAATCTAATAATTTTTTCACCTTCTGCCTTTGTTGGATCTGATATTAATCCATTTTTAAGATCATCTAATAAACCTAACTCTTCTAATTCTATTAATATATCAGGATCAATTTCTTCTTGCTTTTCATTTTTTTGTTTTTCTAATTCTTTTGCCTTCTTTTCTTCAAATTTTGCAATTGTATCTGAGTACTGATTAATATCATAACCAAAATATCTATCTCTCTTTTCATCAAAATTTGTAGAATCATTTCTTAATTTATCGTTTATAGGTTTTGGCATACTTTTATTCACTTTACTTTTTGATGACAATGGCCTATATAGACAGTTCTCAACAGTATGATCTAATGAACCACAACTCTTACAAGCACCTTTGGGTATTCTTTTAACTCTTTTTTTAAATAAATTTTGTTGACTTGAATGATCATCTATTGAATGAGATTTACCAAATGTATCAACAATACCATCACCTGTTCTGTTATGAATATTTAAATGATCATTTCTTTGATGCGCTAGGTAATCTTTACCATTATCTTCCTCTAAATTTACATTAGCATGTATTGCCTGTCTTGTAGCTCTAGCCTGGGCTTGTTGTTCTTTTTGTTCTTTAGCCTGTTGCTCATCGTAGTACCATGGGATATTAGAAATGAATGTTGGCAAATGACGATTTACCCTAAGGTTCTTCGGGTTATTTGGTCGTTTTGACATTTTTTTTATCTCTAATAATAGCTTTGATAGTTTATACTAGTAGTACAAATTTTTTGTTTATGTTTATGTTTATGTTGATGTTTTTTTTTTTTTTTTGATGGCGAAGAAAAAATTTGATCAGAAGGAAACAATACACCTTAACAAACGATTTCAACACAACTGTTGAAGCTCTGTTGGTCTTTAAGCTCTTCCATTTAATGAAACTCACACATATACAATGACTAAATTGATACCCAATCAGTGCAAGAACTACAACATTTTTCTACTAAACCAAATTCTGAAGATGGTGCTGCTTGTGTTAGTTTCTTATTCTTTACTGTTCAAGAGAAATGAGTTAGGTAAGTGTTTATCACATCGTCTGCTTTATCCCTCGAGAACAATTGCACATATACTAACCAAATATTTGAACTAGATGAATCTATATACACCACATTAGCACATTTAAAGTCAATACTGCCCAATTCTTTAAGCAATTTAAGATTATTCAACGATTATAGGCAAGAAGAACAATCTTTTCATCTGTTTGGTGAACTTGAATTTGAACCAGAGACTCCATTTCACAAACAGAATATGATAGGAGGTGCAGTCCTGATGCTCGCCTTTGTTGTTTTGTTGTCTTATTAGGAGTTCCTAGAGACTTCTCTTCCAAAATAGTTTCATACTCCTCTCTCACAAATGTTAAATAGTATTCCAATTTTCAGATAACTCCATACAACTATTATAGAAAAGAGACTTTACGAAAGAATAATATGATGTTTTTTAATGTAATTTGTATATGTATTAATGCAAAAAAAAGTTTTCAAATAAGAAATAAAAAGTAGAAAAAAAGATAATAAATAAATAATCCATTCAAGGACATATTAATGTTATTTAGGTTTTTGTTGATCTCCATCCAAAAAGACTTAATGAACATGGTAATTCAATTCTATTTGAATCTACCATAAATCATTAGTAATTATAAATAAAAGTTAAATTATAAGACAAACCAACAGTTTGCAGTAAAAATAAGTGGCATTAATACCATAACATGAATATAATCTCTATCATAACGTCTAACTATTCAATTAGTTTTAGTGTCACAATAATAAACAATGTAATAATAAGTAACAAGTATAGTAAAAAAAATTCCCCCATATTAGATAAATTTATCCTTTCAAGGACAATATATATGAACAAAAAAAAGTTTGATTCTTTTCTTAAATCCATTTTAGTTATCCAATGAAATAGAAATTGATAACTGATATCATTTACATTTAATCATCAGCATCTAAGACACAACCTCTAGCAGCATCAGAAACCAATTTAGCATATTTAGATAGAGTACCTCTAGTGTATCTTGGAGGTGGAGCAACCCAACTCTTCTTTCTTTCAGCTAATTCTTCTTCAGATACTAATAAGTCGATCTTATTATTATCAGAATCAATGACAATTTCATCACCATCTTTAACTAAACCAATTGGACCACCTTGAGCAGCTTCTGGAACAATATGACCAATTAAGAAACCATGGGAACCACCACTGAATCTACCATCTGTTAATAAGGCAACATCTTTACCTAAACCGTAACCCATTAAAGCAGAAGATGGTTTTAACATTTCTGGCATACCTGGACCACCTTTTGGACCTTCATATCTGATAACAACAACAGTCTTTTCACCCTTCTTAATTTCACCTTTTTCTAAAGCGTGAATGAAAGCTTCTTCTTCTTCGAAAACTCTAGCTTTACCCTTGAAGTAAGTACCTTCTTTACCAGTAATCTTACCAACTGAACCACCTGGAGCTAATGAACCATATAAGACTTGTAAATGACCTCTTGGTTTTAATGGGTTTGAAACTGGTCTAATGATTTCTTGACCTTCATGTAAAGCTGGGGAAGCGTTAACATTTTCAGCTAAAGATTTACCAGTAACAGTTAAACAGTCACCGTTTAGTAAACCTTGAGAATGCAAGTATTTCATAACAGCTTGAGTACCACCGATTGGACCTAAATCAGCCATATAGTATTTACCAGATGGTTTGAAATCAGCTAATAATGGAGTCTTATCTGAAATTTCTTGGAATTCATCAATAGTTAATTTAACACCAGCTGAATGAGCAATAGCAATTAAATGTAAAACAGCGTTGGTAGAACCACCAGTAGCAACAACGTATGTAATAGCGTTCTTGAAAGCTTCTTTGGTCATAACATCTCTTGGTTTAATATCTAATTCTATAACCCTCTTAATAGCTTCACCAATGTTGTTACATTCATCAAGCTTTTGTTGAGAAGTGGCAACAGCAGTAGAAGAGTTGGGTAAAGTCATACCTAAAACTTCAGCAGCAGAGGCCATGGTATTAGCAGTATACATACCACCACAAGAACCTGGACCTGGACAAGCATGTTGGACGATATCTTTTCTTTCATCTTCTGTGATCTGCTTTGAAATATATTGACCATAAGATTGGAAAGCAGAGACTAAATCAATACTTTTTGGAATGTTTTGAGAACCACATGATGGATGACCTGGGTTAATTGAACCACCATAAACCATGATGGAAGGTCTGTTATGTCTACCCATAGCCATTAAAACACCTGGCATGTTTTTATCACAAGATGGGATAGCAACTGAAGCATCATAATGTTGAGCCATGATAATGGTTTCAAAAGAATCAGCAATAATTTCTCTTGATTGTAAAGAATATCTCATACCTTTGGTACCCATAGAAATACCATCAGAAACACCAATAGAGTTAAATTGCATAGCTTTTAAACCAGCTTTGTTAACTGATTCAGAACATCTGAAATTTAATTCTAATAAATGCATGTTACATGGATTACCTGACCACCAGACTGAACCAACACCGACTTGAGCTTTGTTGAAATCGGCTTCTTTGAAACCAGTGGCGTAAAGCATAGCTTGAGAAGCACCTTGATCTTTTGGTTGTGTGATAATACTTGAATATTTATTATAGACTTTCTTTTGATATTGTCTTGAAGAAGAAGAGAAGGCTCTATTGATATCATAAAGTTAATTGTTAGTATACTTGCTTCATATATGTTCAATCAGATCAAGAAAATAGTCATGTTATCTATAAAAATTGTTGTGTTTCTCTGTTTATTGCTCAAATTGACTATAAGAGTTATTACTCATCAACAAATAAACAACAAATAAACGTAAACCATTAATGATATAGAGACCACAAACGAACAATATTTAAGACCTATTTTCAAGAAGAATTGATGTGTATATGATATAGTACATACCTTCTAGAGCTTACAGATAACATGCTCATAATATCTAGATCTAGTACTGTTTTAATAAGCTTTATGTTAGAACTGTTGTGTCAGTAGAGATTTTTCTTGAAAAAATTTTCAGCTCAAAAAAAAAAAAAAAAAAAAGTTAAAATCTGGAGATGACTAAGCAGCCAATCAGATTCATTTTGATTGTCAGTGTAATAATTTGCAATACTCTGATGAGATTAATTGTCAGGGTGGTATTAAATTACATATAGTAGGCATATATACCTGAAATCTTAAAAGTTGACGCTGATTCACCGTTTAAACTATTGATTTTGATGCAAAAATGTCACTTTATATTGGTTTTTTCTTTTTCTAAAGCGTTAACGGGCCGATTCAGGAGTCCTCTCTCTATAGCACAAATTGTAGAATCTAAAAGTAAAAGATGTGTAATAATATTATAATTTTGTTATAAAAAAATCGTATAAGTTAATGTATGATAGTATAATAGTTAATGTGAATGCTGTAGATTAGTGAAATTGTGAATTTAATCAAAAAATTCCTAATTTAATTGATAACTGGTAAAAATAATAAACAAATTTAGATGTATAAAAGAAGGAAAGAAACAGAAAAAAGTTCTAGTTATGTAAAAGAAAAAGTAATGGATGATAAAAATTTTTATGACAATGATGATAATGACTTTGTATATTAAAAAAAAAAAATATGACTATTATTATGATGGCTGGGGATTATGGATTTTGTAATAAAATAACTGTAATGTGAAATAAAATGTAAAATAAGAATGAAAATGAAATGTAAAATTAGAGTTCATGAATAATATAGAATAACAAATATGCATTGACACCAGAAACTTCTTCTTCTGTCATTAATGTGATCATGGAATCATCAAATCTAAACCATTTCCCTTCATTATTCTTAATGATAGAGATATAATGACCTGTGTTAACAGTACCAATATGGCAGACCATTGCAAATAATTCGTAAGTGAGTTTAGGATTGATATCAATGATTTGGTTTACTTGATTAGATCTTGCACTTGTTTCTTTGTAAATAGTTGAAAATTCTGTCATGTTAATGTAAAATGGAAATTTAACAAAATTTTCTAATTTAATGGAGACATTATTATGTTTAAACCTCTTTAATTGTAATGATAAAACATTTGGAAATTTGAGAATGGATAATTCTTTTGTGACTTTAGTAGATTTTAAACAATGTGAACATTGATATTTAGCTTCTAATTTTTCAACTCTAGTAAAGTTTCTTAAACAGTCAACCAAATTTTCATTATTTGAAATTTCTAATGAAATATCTATTATTGGATCAACAGTATTTTTTATATTACGACATTCAAGACAAGTAATAGTACTTTGTAGATCACTTGAAAATGTTTTATGAAAAATACAAGGACATAATTTACTCTTTTCATAATGTTCTTTTAGCATTGTATTATTCTCTAATAAATCTTGATGAAGGTAATTGATCAAGAATTGCCAGAATTCATGAGCATCTTGTTCAGAGTATCCTGCCAATGATTTATTAATCTTCCAGGCAGAGTTTAAAAGACTGGTAGGACCATACCCTGATGTTTCTGTAGTGGTATAAAAATCTGTAAAAATTGCATCCATAGCACACGAAATACAATCATTACTACCCTTTTCACAATACATATGACCATCCGACATGAAATGGTTTCGTATTATAGGATTATGGACCAAAGTCTGGATTACACTACTCATAAAGCATGTAGCACCCATATTAACAAACCCACGTAAACCAGTAGTAGCCTTGTACTTGACAGGACGCGAATTTTCTTCAATCATTTTTTGGATATCTTCATCATAATCTTGTCGATCTTGATCTATAATTATATTTGTTAGTAATAGAACTTTGATTATAACAATGTTCCAAATTAGGGACAAAAATAAGTTTCTTTTTGCTCACAACATACACTCATCATTATCTTGTATTACGCTTTGACGAATAGCTTCTAATTGTGGGTCACTTGTGTAATTACCACACTTGAAACAAAATAAATGTCCCAATGAACCATCAATACCTAAAAAAGTTTGTTAAACGTATAGTTAGTATAACTGCCATAATTAAAAAAATAAATTATTCATAAGTAAGAAGAAAAACCTACCAAAAACATGACCATTTCCAATAGCATGGTTTAAAAAGTGTTTATTATCCCAACATCCCACCATTGGACATTGTAGACAGATGAAATTTGTTCCTAAACCATTATGACAATTTTTACATTTTAAAGCTTTGGATTTCAATTCAATCAGTTTAGCTTTTGATATCTTGTTATTGTTTCTTTGATAGGAACGCATTATGTTTCCCCCAGTAGTTGTAAAATGTACAACTTTAACTGCTAATGTATAATTCTTGAGAACTGTTGCCTTGGCTGGTGAGTTTAAAACTTGTGAAAGATGAGAACATTGTTGGAATGTCTTCAATGACGATGCTGATAGAGGAACAAATGAAGATGCACTAGGAGTTGATGAATGTGTTGAAATTGATGAATTTGGTGTATCCATCGGTGATATGGGTGTAACTGATGTCATTCCAATACTATTATCTTCTATGTTGTTATAAGTTTAAACTGTGCTGTATTTTGAGGGTCTGTTTTAAAGTTAGAGGGGCGATAAGGTTAATTCTTCTGTTGATTGTAGTTTGAAGACAGTATATATAGCTTTGAAAAGTATATAATTGAAAAATAATGCTGTGAGAAATATGCGACAGATTAAATCTCAATATTATTAAAATTGTAAGTTTGGATTAAAAATCAAGTGTGACTTCTTTGTTTATGTCTTTATTTGGTGGTTTCTGTGTCAAAAAAAAAAAGAAATGTGGTTTTCTGATATTTGGCAAGAAAATATTGTCAGAGCTATAGATCTGCACTTCAGTTCTGCTTCAGAATCTATGTAGACTTGGGCAATAAAACAAAAGAATGGTGATCAACTACACAAACTTGTTCTTCTCAATTTTTATAATTTTCAACTTTAATTTCTATTCTTTTTGATCTCAAAAATTTGATTTTTTTTTGATTAATTTTTTTGGTTAATTTTTTAGTTGTGTTGAAATTTCGGTATGGCCACAGTGAATTTTGATGGTGGAGCTGATGCTGGTGATGTTGGCATTGTATTTAAGAACTACAGCTGTAAACTAGTTACTGTGTTATAATGATATATAATAAATGAAACCAAAGTCTGATGAGCTAAAGTACATAAAGAATGAAAGTCAATGAATAAAAAACAAACAAACAAATAAACAACAATTAATTAAATTTTCTAGCTTTTTCTTTTTCTCGTCTATTTATCTATTTATCTATTTACTTATTGTTTTTTTTTTTTTTTTACTTAAAACCCAAATGGATTGTCAGCAGATGCATTGGCTAAGTTAGCACGTTGGCCACCATTACTGGCACCGTATGAGGATGGACCTGAATTACCAAAACCAAATCCAGTAGGTTGTGCTTCTAAAGGTTGTTGTGGAGCGCTGGCATTACCAAAAGAACTGAAAGTTTGTGTTTGTTGTGGTTGTTGATACAATGGTTGTTGGAATCCACCAAATGATTGTGTTGGATATAATGGTTGTTGTTGTGTTGGAGCAGCAAAAGAAGTGGTTGGCGGCATACTCATATTATTCAAACCATTTAGTTGTGTGTTTTGAAATGTGTTTGATAATTGGTTCATTTGTTGATTAAAACTAGTTGGTTGTGTTGGTTGAAAAGATGGTTGAAAAGATGGTTGTTGAGGTTGACCAAATAATGGTTGTTGAGGTTGACCAAATAATGGTTGTTGAGGTTGACCAAATGCTGGTTGGCCAAATGATGTTGAAGGAATAGAACTATTGAAACCACCTGTTGGTTGTGTAGTAGCAGGTAATGAATTAAATCCGTTAACACCAGTTGGTAACATAGCATTGAAACCACCAGTAGGTTGAGTAGTAGCTGGCAGCATTGGGTTAAACCCAGTACCTTGTGTTGGCATAAATCCACCAGTTCTTTGAGTGCCAGATAGGGAAGTTGGAGGTAAACCAGTAGCTGGAGCAGCACCAAAAGAAGTTGTTGGCATAATTGGAGCAGTACCAAAAGTAGTCATTGGAGGTAAACCACCTGTTAACAAAGGAGCTTGGAAACCACCAGTTTTTTGTAATGGCATTAAACCAGTAGTCGTTGGAGCTAAACCACCAGTTTTTTGTAATGGCATTAAACCAGTAGCAATTGGAGCTAAACCGCCAGTTTTTTGTAATGGCACTAAACCAGTAGCCATTGGAGCTAAACCACCAGTTTTTTGTAATGGCATTAAACCAGTAGCCATTGGAGCAAAACCTAATGTACCAGTTGGTTGAATTGGCAAGTATAAAATACCCCCAGTAGTCATAGGTAGCATATTAGCATTACCAGTTTTAAATGGATCTAATGGAACTAAACCAGTTGGTTGAGCAGTCATTGAGTCTGTCTTTTGAGTAGCTAATGTATTACTGGTCTTAACTGGTTCCAATGGTTTAGTTGATGGAGTTGGTGCATATGTTGGAATTGATTTAGTAGATGAAGCAGTAGCAGTTGGTGCTAATGGTTTCAAATTAACTAAATCTTGCATTGAACCTGTGAATTGTTGAGTTGGAACGGAAGATGGACGATCAATGACAGCTTCAGTACCAGCAGCTGGTTTAACAGTCCAAGCATCATCATCAGTGGAAGCAGTTGGTGGAGGCAATGAACCAGAAACAGCTGAGCCATTAACACGATCTGATTTTAGTTCACCAGTAGCAGATGTGAATAAACTACCTTGTGGTTGAGATTGTTGTGGTTGTCTGTTGAATTTTTGATCCAAATGTTTAGAAACTCTAATGATATCACCTTCACGTAAACCTAATGTTCTTAAAGTAGATACATCTAATGATTGTAAAATACTTGAATCAATTTGTTCTTTATTAAAGTTAGAAGAATATTTTTGACATTGATTAACATCAACACCAGCTTCTAAGAAGAATTCAAACCAATCATATTCTGGACCAGATGAAGTTGGTTGTCTTGATGATTGTTGTTGTGGTCTTTCTGGTTTTGCTGGTGGAATATCATTCAAGTCTGATTTAACATTTTCTAATTCTCTCTTTAAACGTTCAATTTCAGCTCTATCTTTATCACGTTCAGCTCTTTCCTTTTCACGTTCCAAGTTATCTTGTTTACGTTCCAATCTATCTCTTTCACGTCTTCTACGTTCTCTTTCTTTTCTTTCAGCTCTTTCTCTTTCAGTTTCACCAACTTCTCTTTCAGCTTCCTTCTTAGCTCTAATAGCTTCTTTCTTATGCTTTTCATATTCCCTCTTAGCTCTTTCAGCTTCTTTCTTAGCCCTTTCAGCTTCTCTTGTGATCTTTGGTTTATATTGTTCTAATGATAGTCCTGTAACCTTTTCAACATAATATAAATCAGGTAATGATAATTTATGAGCTGCAACAGCAATTTTAACACCATTAGTTTTATGTAAATGGATCTTACCATCAGTAATACCAATGAACTCAGCATCAACTTTGAAATTACCTGAACTATCTTCCCAAGTTCTAACTTTTGAAGGTTTTGGGGCTTTCTTAGAACTAGATGCAGAAGCAGAATATGTTGAAGTTTTCTTCTTTGGTGAAGATTCTTCTAAGTTATCCTTTGATTTTGATTTTGATAATTTAAACATTGAACTAAAAGATGATGATTTCTTTTGAGCATCAACTTGAATAAATTGTGAAGGAACAACACCTGCTTGACCATTAGATGCAAGTTGAACCATCCACCAATCTTTAGATTTTTTATCATTGACAATAATAACTGAATCACCTTCATGAACAGTTAATTCATCATCACCTTGAGCTTCAAAATCATATAAGACTTTACCTGTTTTCTTACCACTACCACTTGATTTAGAGGCAGCTTTGACTTCTTTCAAACCATTTTGATCAACAGCACCTTTCATTTCACCCAATACAGATAAAATTTCGGCACAAACATCTTTAGTACCTGTATGTAATTCTAAAGAATATAATGGATTTCTGAATTCTAAAAACAAATGTTTTTTTTCTGAACTGAACGATAATAAATCTTTAGCTTTCCATTGTTGTGGAGTACCATTGGCAGCATCTGGAGAGAAATAAATCATACCATTACCAATAGCTAACATTGCCTTCTTCTTTTTACGACCATCGACTTCAGAAACAGACCATGTATATAATTGACCATCATCTTCTGGTTCATCATCATTTGAAGTTGGTCTTGATGGTTTTCTTGGAGGTAATGGTTCATCATCATAATCATCATTGTCATCTTCATCATTATATGATTTAGTTGAACGACGACTTACAGATTGATCTCTAGAAACACTAGGTAATGGAGGAGCTTCTTCTTCTTCATCATCATCGTAATTAGCAGTTTGCGCAGGTGGACTTTGTCTTGATGGATGTTGAGGAGGTTCAATGTTTAAAGCAGCTTGTGGTTTTGCTTCAACACGATCATTTCTTTGAGGTGGAGGTGGGAAACTTGAAACTGGAAGTGCTGATGCTTGATAACTTGAAGTAGCTTGAGTTGGAGCTGATTGAGCTGGAATAGCAGCTGGTGCAGCAGCAGATGAAGAACCAATTTCAATATAATTTGATGGAACAAAACCGTATTGTTGATTGTTTTTATTAACTAAGACCCAATCAGGATCCCTTGTATCATATACTTGAAATTGATCATGTTCTTTGAATGATAATTCCTCGTCAGTTTGAGCATCATAATCGTATAAAGCAACAGCAGATGATACAACATTAGCAGGTTCAATGTAATTCGAAGGAACTAAACCCATTGGCTCATTAGCATCAGGACCAATAACTCTTTTCTTAACTGTCCACCAATCATCAACGTCAGATTTCTCTATTAAGTAAAGGATATCATTTTCCTGGAGAGGTAACTCCTGGTCTGATTGAGGTGTATAGTCATACAATGCCTTATATATACCTAGGAAAGACATTCTGTATCAGTTGACTATTGTATGAGGATTTACGTAATGTAATTTGATGGAATCGGTTGTTGTAAAGATCTTTTAAACTCTCATTAATAAAGCTATAATTTTTATTAGGGGTTTTTTGGTTTTTTTTCATCGACATTTTTTTTTAAGACTTTTGTAAAATATTGCAGAAAAAATAATTTATGTGACTTTTAAGTAATTGGGACCATGGTAAATAAGATAAGAGTTGATAAATGAGTACATAATATCATAATATACATCAATAAGCTTTCAAACAGAAGCTTAACCTCTCATATTGGTAGAAAAAAGGTCTAAAAGAGAAATAACCCAGACACCAATATAGTATCTTTTAGTGATATTACCCAATCAGGAATGATTTCCTGGCGAAAAAACAAAAAAAAAATTTCGACTATCTCACTTTTTTGAAATATGGAAATATTTATATAAGTCTTTCCCCCTAACAACAACAAATAAATTGTCAAAACTCATCAAATTTTACTCATAATGACTGCCGCTAAAGATTTCACACACTTACTATCTGAAGAAGCCAAGAGTCGTCGTGCTTCTCCATTGAAAACTGCCTTCAAATACTTTGGTAATCCTGACATCGTCTTTTTAGGTGGTGGTTTACCTTTAGCTGATTACTTTCCATGGAACAAAATCGTTGCTGATTCTCCAGCTCCACCATTCAAGAACGGTATCGGTGCTGTACCAACTTCAGACGAAGAAACGACTCATATTGAAATTTCAAAATTAGTTGGTCAATCAAGTCATGAAAAAGATATTCCTTTATCTCGTTCATTACAATATGGTTATACTGAAGGTCACAAAGAATTAATCGAATTCTTAGTTGAACATACTGAAATGGTCCACAAAGTTCCTTATGAAGATTGGTCTTTGATCAGTACCGTTGGTAACACCCAATCATGGGATGCTACTTTAAGAACTTTCTGTAATAGAGGTGAAACTATTTTAGTTGAACATTACACTTTCTCTTCTGCCTTAGAAACTGCTAATGCTTTAGGTATTAAACAATTCCCAGTTCCAATGGATAACTTTGGTATTGTTCCAGAAAAATTAGATGCATTATTAAAAGGTTGGGAAGGTCAAAAACCAAAATTATTATATACCATTGCCACTGGTCAAAACCCAACTGGTTCTTCATTAAGTTTTGAAAGAAGAAAAGCTATTTACAAAATCGCTCAAGAACATGACTTGATCATCATTGAAGATGAACCATACTACTTTTTACAAATGGAAGAATATACTAAAGATGAATCAAAGAGACAAGGTCAAAAAGTTGCCTCTCATGAAGAATTCATAAAGGCTTTAGTTCCATCTTTCATTTCTTTAGATGTTGAAGGTAGAGTTTTAAGATTAGATTCATTCTCAAAAGTTTTAGCTCCAGGTACCAGATTAGGCTGGATTGTTGGTCAAAAAGCTTTACTTGAAAAAATTATAAGATTACATGAAGTCTCTATTCAAAACCCATCAGGTTTCACTCAATCTTTAGTCGCTGGTACTTTACACAGATGGGGTCAATCTGGTTACGTTGATTGGTTAATGGGCTTAAGATCTGAATACACCCACAAGCGTGATGTTGCTTTAGATGCTGTTTACAAATACTTTCCAGAAGAAGTTACTAGTGCTTACCCACCAATCGCTGGTATGTTCTTTACTGTCCAATTTGATGCTTCAAAACATCCAAAATTCGCCACTGAATTTGGTAGTGATCCATTAAAGGTTGAAAATGCTCTTTACGAAAGAGGTTTAACTGAAGGTGCTTTATTAATCCCAGGTTCTTGGTTCGATGTTGCTGATCCTTCTGGTAAGACTGAAGCTTCAAACATTATTTTCTTCAGAGGTACTTATGCTGCTGTTCCATTAGATCAATTAGTTATTGGTTTAGAAAGATTCGCTAAGGGTGTTAAGATTGAATTTGGTTTATAAGCAGGGCCTATTAACCTTTATTATTTGATATAAGTTTTTACACTGTTGATTTTCTTTAGAGTTTTCACGTTTTTTTTTGTTGTCTTTTTAAATTATCATTTCATGGGTTTTGGTTTCAACAATGTTTTAATATCTAATAATCTTATATTTACTGCTAATTCACACTATAGAATATTCAAAAAGTTTAAATATCTTTATACTATTCTGCTCTTTTTTATATTACAATTTCTAGAAATAAACTGTGCTAATTTAATATATATATTTAAATATTCAAACAATCATTTTTCTTAAATGTACTATAAAAGAATGGAGTAATTAAAACTGAATTCTGAAATAATGACATTAACTGGCTCAAGAAATCTTTATTTAAAGGAATATCCATATCAACAAGACATCTTAAAACATATATAATAGCTAGAAATGTAATAAATCTTGAAACATTCAAATTACTATATGATTCAAGTGAAGTACCTGTGAACCATCTTTGTCATCAATATCAACCTTAACTTGGATCTTTGTACCATCATCCAAATAATCTTCACCAGATAGTGGTAGTAGAAAATATTCGCTTTACGTAATTTCTTATATAATACTTCCTATTATATAAAATCGTCGATAACTGCATCAAGTTTAAATTACCGTTTTTTTTTTTTTTTTTTTCAGTTTTTTCTTCTTTTAATTCTTTTCCTTTTATTTCCCCTAATTGTCTAATTATGTATGTAACAAGTATGATAAATTATGAAATAAAAAGTAAAAAATATAAAATATTGTGCCATATTATCTTAATAGACCATACCGTTTGTTATAAATTTAATTCATTTATATTGGTCGAAAGTACAGATGGATAATTGAAAAAAAAATTATTGATTGATTGATAAGTGAAATATGTTTAATATTGTCAAGTCACAAGCCATTGTGTTGATGTTGATGTTGATGTTAGCTAGTAGATGAGTCTATATTAACACTTGTAAAATTTAATTAGGCACAATTAGAAACAATTCTCTACAGCGTTACAAATTTAGTAGGTCTAATAGTAGTATATATATAAGCAAGTATGAACTTTCCTGAAGCGTGAAGTCCATTGATGAAAACGATATATGGCCTCTAAGAACATCCATAAACCAGAAACCTCAAACGGTTTATGATTTGTTGAAATTAATTGATAGTTAGTTGTAAGTTAGAAATATGGTGTGACTCTTGACATCTTGAGTCAACTACTATTAATCAGTACCTTTTGATAATTTGATAGCTGGATATAAGCTGAAATAATCAAAAATGGTATAAAATATGGCAGAATTTTCTGGTTGGTTGTTGCTGCTCCAAGAGATGCCCGATTGGGAAGGTCAAAGCCATCGGAACTACCCAAAAAGGATACTGAGAACCTTCATTATACAGAGTATATGAAGAAACTACTTATTGGAAAGGTATTTAAGGAAAGGAATATCACCAAAGTTTTAACACTAAAGTAATTCCTATTTCTTTCTTTCTTAATACTGTATACTCTATACTCAACTTTATTTGGTAACATTTTGCTACAATAATCACAGTATAAATATTCAATTATGTCTTCAATCCACCCTTTTGATTCCATCACTGATGAAGAAATCAACATTACTACTAAATTAATCAAAGAATATAATGGTAACAATAAAGTTCATTTCATTCAATTAGATAGATTAGATCCTCCAAAGAAGGATATGATCAAGTATTTAGATGCTGAAAGATTTGGTGGTGATTTACCATCTATTCCAAGAAGATCATATGCTTACTACTACTTAAATGATAAGATGCCATGTTATAAGGCATTAGTTAATATCACAATGGGTCATGTTATCACTGCTCAAGCTTGTCCAGATCAAGTTGTTGGTCCATTATTACCAGATGATTTGTTAGATGTTGAACTTGAATGTTTAAAACATCCAGTTGTTTTAGCTGAAGTTGCTAAATTAAAATTACCAGATCACATTGAATTTTGTGCTGAACCATGGATGTATGGTACTGATTCAAATGATATTCAAGAACCATTAATTCAAGTATATTGTTACTTAAAGGTTAAACATCCAGATTGTTGTCATTATTCTTTACCATTAAAATTCTCTCCAGTTTTCACTTATTTAACAAAGGAATTTATTAGAATTGATTATTTACCAAGTGGTGCTGATGAAAAAACTGTTGCTACTCAACCATGGAAAGAAGTTCCAGCAGTTGAATATCATCCAGATTTAAATGGTGAAAAAACTTTAAGAGCTATTAAACCTTTAATTGTTGAACAACCAGAAGGTACTTCATTCACTATTGAAAATGGTTCAAAAGTTAAATGGCAAGGTTGGGAATTTAGAGTTGCTACAAACATTAGAGAAGGTGTTGTTCTTTATGATGTTTGGTTTAAAGGTCGTTCTTTATTCTACAGAATTGCTTTAAATGAAATGACTGTTCCATATGGTGATCCAAGAGCTCCATACCATAGAAAACAAGCCTTTGATTTAGGTGATTGTGGTTTCGGTGGTAGTGCTAATCAATTAAACTTAGGTTGTGATTGTTTAGGTGTTATTAAATACTTAGATACCATGAGAGTTGATCGTGATGGTAAAGCTATTAAATTAACTAATACTATCTGTATGCATGAACAAGATTATGGTATTTTATTCAAACATGTTAACTACAGAAATGGTAATGCTATTGTTACAAGAAGAAGAGAATTTGTTATTCAAACTATTGCTACTGTTGCTAACTATGAATACATTATTAACTTTGTCTTAGATCAAATTGGGGCTATTACTGTCCAAGTTAGAGCTACTGGTATTTTATCAACCATGCCAATTGATGAAGGTGTTGTTGTCCCATGGGGTACTAATGTTGGTCCAGGTGTTATGGCTGCTTACCATCAACATTTATTATCATTCAGATTCGATACTAGAATCGATGGTGATAAGAACTCTGTCTGTTATGATGATTATGTTCCAATGGAAGAAAACACTACTTTAAACCCATACAATGTTGGTTATGTTCAAAAGAGAACCATTTTAGAAAAATCTGGTCATATTGATCAATCACCATTCACAAACAGAACTTACAAGGTTATCAATGAAAATGTTATTAACCCAGTTACAATGAAACCAGTTGCTTATAAATTTGAAATGCCAGCTAGACAAATGATGATTGCTTCTCCACATTCTTATAACATGAAGAGAGCTAAATATGCTACCAAACAATTCTGGGTTTCCAAATATGGTGATGATCAATTACATGCTGCTGGTGAATTCACTAATCAATCATTAGATGATACCGGGTTATCCAAATGGGCTGATGGTACTGATTCAGTTAGAAACACTGATGTTGTTGTCTGGCCAACTTTAGCTTTAACTCATCCTCCAGTTACTGAACAATTCCCAGTTATGCCATCAGATTTTATGCAATTTGTTGTTTCTCCAGCTTCATTCTTTGAAAGAAATCCAGCTTTAGATGTTCCATTAGCCACCAATAACTTCAACAAGTCAAAATACTTTGAAGATCAACAAGTTAAAGAATCAAAATCAAATGCTTCTTGTTGTAAATCAACTCTTTAAGAAAACTATTTAAGGTGTAATTGAATTATATCTTTTTTTTATATGTTGGTTTATTTTTATGCATTTGAATATTGATTATTCAAAAAAAAAAATTAAATATATTGTTTTATTTTAATAATTTTTCTAAAAGAGCTTTTATTTCCCCACCTCATTCTTTTTCTTGTTTATAGTGTTTTCTTATAGTATTTTAAATATTCTTAATATATTTGTTAGCTTTAAAGGTGTTTTTATTAAAATTATTTTTATACTGAGTGTAGCTTGGCTATTCCAAAACTGGTTATCATTAAAAGTGTTACATATATTTGATATTATTATTATTATTTATAAAGGGGAACTCATAGATATTTACTAAAGGAATCATTATTAATCATAATATCTATGATGATGTAAACAAACAGGTATAATACACAGAGATGATCATAAAATATATCAATACAATTACGATTAATTAATTTTTTTCTTGTTTACCACCATATTTAGCTCTTAAAGTTTGAATTTCTTTTTCATCAATTCTTCTGAATAAATATTGTGCCTCATTAATATTATGACCACCTTGAACTAATAATTCAAATTTATCATTAATAGCTTGTTGTGGAGCGTTTAACATTTCATTAATCTTTTGAGTGGTTTCTGGCATGAATGGATAAATAACTGAAGCAACTAAATAGACAATGTTTAAACCAACACCAACAACAGCATCTGACTTATCTGGATGATTATTGTATAATGAGTTATCTAATTTATTATCTTGTAAGAATTGATTACCACGAGCAGAGATTGCTAAAGCTAATTGTAAACCACGACGTTCATGAACACTTTCCATTTCTTCATTATAAGATTTTAATAAAGCATTTAAATCTTCAACAACTTCATCATAACCAGCTAAATTCGCAACATTATATTGTGGAACAACACCATTATATTTAGCATTAACAAATTTAACAATTCTATTAACAAAATTACCAATATTGGCTAATAATTCATTATTATTTCTTGAAGCGAAATCATCCCAAGAGAATTGAGAATCTGAAGTTTCTGGTCTAACCGATGCTAAATAATATCTCCAAACTGATGGTGGAATACCAGAATCTTTAGCATTATTACCAAATACACCAACACCTCTTGATTTTGAAAATTTACCACCTTCATATTGTAAATATTCAGTTGTATTTAAATGATGTAATTTTGTCCAATTTTGTCTTGTACCAATTTCAGTTGATGGGAAAATAACTGTATGGAAAGGAACATTATCTTTACCCATAAATTGATATAAGTTAACGTTTTCTGGATTTTTCCACCATTGTTCCCAATTCTTTGTATAATTAGCAGTAATTGAAACATAACCAATACAAGCATCAAACCAAACGTATAAAACTTTTTCTTTATAAGCTTCTAATGGGACTGGAGTACCCCATTTTAAATCTCTTGTAATACATCTTGGATTTAAACCTTCATTTAACCAAGATTCAGTAATAGTTTTTGAATTTTTAGACCAATCACCTTTATTTGAAGCTTCTTGATACCATTCTTTTAATTCACCTTCTAATTTATCTAATGATAAGAAAATATGATTTGAAATTCTCTTTTCTGGAGAGGCAGAATCTAATTTACATCTTGGTTCAATTAATTCGAATGGATTTAATAAATTACCACATTTATCACATTGATCACCTCTTGCATCTTCATATTGACACTTTGGACAAATACCTTCAACATAACGATCAGCTAAGAAACCATTATGAACAGGACAATATAATTGTTCCATTGATTGTTCTTCTAAATAACCATGTTCATTTAATTTTAAAAAGATATCTTGAGCAATAATAGTTTGTTGTTCAGTAGTAGTTCTACCAAAATAATCAAAACCAATTTGGAACCATTTATAAACATCTGAATGAACTTTATGATATTTATTACATAATTCTCTTGGAGTACAACCTTCTTCAAGAGCTTTGGTTTCAGTAGCAGTACCATATTCATCAGTACCACAAATATATAAGACGTTATAATTTCTAGCTTTTGAATAACGAGAATAGATATCAGCACTTAAGACTGAACCAACGATATTACCCAAGTGTGGCACATTGTTAACATAAGGTAAAGCTGAAGTAATTAAGATATTTTTCTTTGATGGATCTGGTAAGATTTCATCACTTTGTTTGTTGACACCAAAACCTGGAATGATATTTGAAGCACCAGTATGTTGTTCCTTTTGTCTTTCTAAATTAGTGATTGCAATAGCTTGTTTTAAAGATTGTTGAATTTCTTCTTTTGATTGAAATTCAGGATATGATTCTTTATTTAAAGCATAAGCTGAAGCAAATAAAATAATTGAGGATGGATTTATTTGATTGATTGATGGTAATGAAGTAATTTCTAGTGATTTAGTATCATTTTTAATCAATGAATTGTATAAAAAATCTTCTTCATATTCAATATCTTTTGAAGTTGAGAAATCTTTAGCTAAATATTTAACAATGGAGTTTGGTTCAAATAATTCAAAACCTGATTTTGAATCTTTTAATAATAAAGATGGTGCATCTATAAAACATCATTGTTAATTGTTAGTAATCCTTTTGGTACAAATTAAAATTTTTGTATAGAGACTAAGATCAATCAAAATGTTAAAATATGCCATATATTTAAAAAACTGACTCATTATCAAAAGAACATACCTGGTTCACTGGTCAACTTTTGCTTGTAGACATGAGAAGCAATGGCTAATTTGATGTTATTAGCAAAGGAGACTAAGGTTTTACCCTTGTCTGAGTGTAATTCTAAAGACATTTTGACTTTGAGTATTAATTTTCTTTATTTAATGTTAAAAAATATCCTCTCAAGAATTTCTTCTCTTTCTTTATTTAATTTTTTTTGGACGAAAGAGAAAAAAAAAAAAAAAAAAAAAAACTCCGTGAAAAATTCATGTCGCCACATTTTGATATTTTTTTAAAACGACGTGTCGCCGCTTTTTCGAAGTTTTTTAGCGCTTGCTATTAGTTACATTAAGGCCAGTTTATAAGGTAATTAACCTTATTTTAAATTATTTATTATAAGGATCCAAACAAAGTTTATGAAAAGGATTAATAATTAACTAGATATTATAAATAAAAAAAAACTGAGAATTATTTATAAATGAAGAGGTAAATAATCAATAATTTTTTTTTTGATTAATTATTTGTTCATCATTATCAGTAAATTAAATTAACATTTAATCGATATTAAAATAATGCTAGGGTCAATTTATAAAAGCGTTACTACTGATATTGAAGTTAGGAGAGAGAGAAAGATTGAAATCATTAAATCAATTACTAGTTAGAGATGTTACTGTTGTTATTTCAGTTAAGAAGAAGAAAAAGAGAAGTCGCATTAAGATAAAAGATGACGAAAGAAGGTTTCATAAAATGATGAAGAAGGAAATGTTGCGTTTGACCAATTTTAACTATTTCTGATGTTGCAAAGTCAAAGTCAAAGTCAAAGTTTTTTTTTGTTTTTTTGTTTTTTTGAACAATTATTGCAAAGCTATTAACTGTTATTTAGAAGTGTAATTTCTGGTCCTGTTAGATTTATTGAGAAAGAAGTTGATAATTTTGCTGATTATATATCTGGTGTTTCACTTGAACGTTGTTATTCTAAGTTTAAGGATCAAATTATGGAAATTCTTCAATATTTGGAGTTAGGTAAATTCGATCCTACTGATATAAAGTTCTTTATCAAATATATGAGCAAGTAGAATATTAGGCTTCTTTTTTGATTTTGCAACTTATAAACATAAATCATATTGGGAACAATTTCTTGTTCTTATTAGATGTTGTGAAAAGTGTCATTATAATAACGAGTTTGATCAAGTATTCTGCAATCAACGTTTATCTATAGAGACATAAATAACCAAGTAATTAAAGAATTTAAAACCAGAAAGAAGAAAATAACAATGAAACAGAGATGATAACTAGTTTTAATGACTCATGGTAAAAATATCAAAGATCAAAATTCTATTACTTTGACTATA
>JAJMKZ010000335.1:0-47305 GCA_030564005.1 Ruyongia tratensis | reverse complement strand
AATAATAATAATAATAATAATAAATAAAGAATGTCATCAACAGATATATTTCATCAAAGATTAAGTAATATAATTAAGATCTTAAAGAAATCACCTAGTTCAATTAGCATTCAAAACATTCAAAGATTAGCAACAATTAATAAATTTGAAACATTTTTAGAACGAATTAATTCAAAATATTTTAGAATTTCAATAGCTGGTAAAATATTAGTTATTGATATTGATTATAATGATATTGGTGGTAAGAATAAATTTGAATTAATTGATGTTAAATTAATATTAGCTAATAATAATAATGAATTTAAAATTATTAATTCAAAAAATTTTGAAAATATATTAATAAATTCACTTAATTTTAATAAATATTTAAATTTAAAAAAATTTGATAATAATTTAATTAAATTAAGTTATATGGATCAATTTAGTAATGATTCAATTGATTTATTTTTAATTTATAATAAAATTTATTCAAAATTAATTAAAATTTTTAATAATAAAAATATTGAATTAAATTCAAATGATGAATTTTGTATTAATATTTTTAATATATTTGAAATTAGTTTAATTAATGATGAAAGATTAAATCTTGATATTAGTGAATTTATTGAAATATTAAGAGAAGAAGATGAAAAAGTTATTAATGATATTGGAATTGAAGTTAAAATTATTAAAGATATTATAATTCCAAAGAAATATTTAATTAATAATAATTTAATTATTAATGATAATAATAATGATAATAATAATAAAGAAGATATTAAATTATTAAAAAATAATTTATTTGGAGATAAAGATATTAATTATTTTAAAAGTAATAAAGATAATAAAAAATATTTAGAAATAATTTTAAATGGTAATATTTATTTTAAAGAATTAATTAATATTAAAAAAATTTATATTAATAATTTTCAAGAATTAATTAAAATTATTAAAGATATTAATAAATTTATTGAATTTAATAAATTAATTAATTTTATTAAATTAAAATTTGATTTTAAAAATAATTTAGATATAAATCAATTATTTTATCAAGAGATGAATAATGTTAAAAAAGAAGATATTAATAAAGAAGATGGAGAAATATTCTTAGAAGAGGATAGATTAAAAGATGTTAGATTAACAGATTTTATGAAAGAAGAAGAAGATATGATTATAGATGAAGAAATTGAAGATAAGGGGAAAGATATGATTAGTATTGTATTGAAAGACAATGGTATGAGTGTTAAGAGTCGTAAGAGTAATTTTGAAGTGAATATATTTGATAGTAATGAAGAAGAGTATAGAGAACAAATTACTAAAGTGTATGAATTATTTAAATAATTTTAAATAATAACTTTAAAAAAAATAACTAAAAAATTTACTAGAAAAGTAGACACATCTGGACACCAACTGAAATAAAATATATAAATCACGTGACCTTTTTATTTTATTTTATTTTTTTTTTTTTATTTTTTTTATTTTTTTTTTTATTTTTAAAGGAAAATCAATTTTTGATAAATTTAATATTTAATTTTTGACAATTTAATTGTTTTTTTTCTTGGCGAAAATTACAAAAAAAAAAAAAATTTTTTTTTTTTTTTTTTTTTTTTTTTTTTTTTTTTTTTTTTTTTTTTTTTTTTTTTTTTTTTTTTTTTTTTTTTTTTTTTTTTTTTTTTTTTTAAGTTTTTTTAAGTTTTTTTTGAATTTTAATTAAATTTAAAATTTAAAATTGATAAAAATATTTAAGTTTAAATATGAGTTAAATTTAAAGATTTAGGGGGTAGATTAGATGTTTTTGTGTTGAGTTGTTATAATGTAATTTGTAATTTGTAATTTGTAATTTGTAATTTGTAATTTATAGAATAGTTATAATTATATAGATTATACATAGTTAATAAAAGAAAGAAAGATTATAGAAGATATGATGTAATAATTAATACTCTAAAATAAAATAAAATAAATAAAATAAATAAATAGTTAAATAAATAAATTAATTTATTTAGTAACTATTATTAGTAATAGTATTTCTTAAGAGATATTTCTTTGATGGATTAATAGTAACTAACAATTTAATTTAATTAAATTTTGAATTACCAAATTAAAACATTTCTTAACCTAAATTTTTTATTTATTTATTTATTTATAAATTTATTTATTTTTCTTAACAAAAAATTAACAATTAAAAAATTTTAAAAAATTCTTAGCGGATTTTTTTTTTATTTTTTTTTTTTTTTTTTTTTTTTTTTTTTTTTTTTTTTTTTTTTTTTTTCTTATTTTGTTTGTTGAAGTGTTAAAATTCAAAAGTCAAAATAGACAACAAGATCCCACCTTTTTTATTATTACTTTTGTAAAGATATTTATTAAAAGAAAGATCTATTTGCTATCAATTTCAATTTCAATTTAATTTAATTTAATATCTTGTTATTCTTTTTTTATCTTCTTCTTGTTGTGGTTTTTTAGCTGTTTTTTTCTTTTTTTTGTTTGTTTGTTTGTTTGTTTGTTTTTTTGCATTATCAACAATTATAATAATTTAAATTCTTAATTTTAATTTAATTTTATAATTAATAAAGAAATTCATCATCAAAATTTTAAAGAAAAAAAAGAATATAAATATATAAATATATATATAATGCCAAATCAAAGATCTCAATTGTTGAATAATTCATCAAACAATAATCAAAATTCTTCAAATAATAATCAATCAAATACATCAACTACTACTTCAAATAATAATAATAACAGTAATAGTAACAGTAACAGTAATAATAATAATAATAATACATCTTCAACAAATAATCAAGATTCTCCTCTAACTGGAAAAGAAAAAGAATTATCTGATACAGTATCTGATGTTTGGTTAGCTATTGGTTCTTTAGCTGAATCATTGGGTGATGCTGATAGAGCTGCTGCTGCTTATGATGCAACTTTAAGACATTCTCCTCATTCTCCAGAAGCTTTAACTTCTTTAGCTAATCTTTATAGAGCAAGAGATATGTTTGCAAAAGCTGCTGAATTATATCAAAGAGCTCTAAATTCAACTCCTGATGCTGGTGAAACTTGGGGTTTATTAGGTCATTGTTATTTAATGTTGGATGATTTACAAAGAGCTTATGCTGCTTATCAACAAGCTTTATATCATTTAAGTAATCCAAATGTCCCAAAATTATGGCATGGTATTGGTATTCTTTATGATAGATATGGTTCTTTAGAATATGCTGAAGAAGCTTTTTGTAGAGTTTTAGAATTAGATCCAAATTTTGAAAAAGCAAATGAAATTTATTTTAGATTAGGTATTATTTATAAACATGAAAATAAATTACAACAAGCTTTAGATTGTTTTAGATATATTTTAACAAATCCTCCAGCTCCATTAACACCACCAGATCTTTGGTTTCAAATTGGTGCAGTTTTAGAACAACAAAGAGATTATAATGGTGCAAAAGATGCTTATCAAAAAGTTTTACAAGCAAATCCAAAACATGCAAAAGTTTTACAACAATTAGGTTGTCTTTATTCTCAACAAGGTTCAACTTTTGCTGATCCTGAAACTGCTCTTAAATTATTATCTCAATCTATTGAAATTGATCCAAGTGATGCTCATACTTGGTATCATCTTGGTAGAGTTCATATGTCAAGAGGTGATTATACTGCTGCTTATGAAGCTTTCCAACAAGCTGTTAATAGAGATTCAAGAAATCCAACTTTTTGGTGTTCAATTGGTGTTTTATATTATCAAATCTCTCAATATAGAGATGCTTTAGATGCTTATACAAGAGCTATTAGATTAAACCCTTATATTAGTGAAGTTTGGTATGATTTAGGTACTCTTTATGAAACTTGTAATAATCAAATTAGTGATGCTTTAGATGCTTATAAACAAGCTGCTTCTTTAGACCCAAATAATCCTCATATTCAAGCAAGATTAGAACAATTAACTAAATATCAAAAAGAAGGTAATACAAATACTCCTCCTTCACCATCAACTCAACAAGCTCCAAGATTACCTCAAGGTATGTTACCTCAAAGTAATCCAAATCAACAGTCTCAACAACCTCAACAATTGATTAGTAGTTTAAATCCAAATTCATCAACTGGTTCAAATAATAATGATAATAATAATAATAATAATAATAATAGTAGTAGTAGTAGTAATAATAATGGTGTTCCTCCTTTAATGCAATTACAATTAAATCAAAACCAATCAC
Source organism: Ruyongia tratensis (assembly GCA_030564005.1). Taxonomy (NCBI): domain Eukaryota; kingdom Fungi; phylum Ascomycota; class Saccharomycetes; order Phaffomycetales; family Wickerhamomycetaceae; genus Ruyongia; species Ruyongia tratensis. The sequence continues at coordinate 43,121 of JAJMKZ010000335.1, read as the reverse complement.
AAAACCATTACCAACCACCACCTCAACCATCACAACAACCAACTCAAGTTCAAGTTCAAGTTCAAGCTCAACAACAACAACAACCTCAATTTCAACCAGCCCCTTTGAATCCAATTGTAGCTAATCAACAACCACAAAATCTTGTACAACCAATCCAACCTCAACCACAAGCACCAACTTCAAATTCAAATTCATCAAATCAACAACCAGATATCTTGAATCAACAATCAAGTATTCCTCAACCAAATGCTACATTGGCACAACAATCAACAACAACAACAACAAGAACAACAACCACTACAAAACGTGAATTAGAAAATCCATCATCACAAAGAAAGAATAAAAAACAAACAATTGAACCTGGTGTTTCAAGTTTGTTAACAACTGATTTAAATCCAATTATTGTTTCAAATCATAAAAAATCAAATTCAAATACTACAAATACATCAATTAAGGAAAAGATTGATTCAATAAAATCAATAACTAATGAAACTGATTTAACTCCTGTCAATAATAATGGAGAACAACAAGAACCAGCAGCACCAATTGATCCACCTGTTGAAGCTTCTACAACTGAAGAACCAGGTAAGGCCGATGAAGATATTGTTATGGAAGATGGTGAACCTACCGCTCCAGTTACTGGATCTGCTGAAGTTTCTACTGCAAAATCTTCAAAAGATGCTGAAGTTAAAGATGCTACTCCTGCTCCAAATACAGTTGATCAAAATACTAATACTAATAACGAAGTAGAAACTACAAATGCGGTTGAAGAAGAAAAAGAAGTTACAAAAGAAGTTGAAGAAACAACTCAAGAAAAGAAAGTTTCTATTGAAGTAACAAAAGAAGAGATTAAAAAAACTGAAAAAGAAAAAGAAAAAGAAAAAAAATCTGAAGTAATTAAAGAAACTAAAAAAGAAGAACTTAAACTAGAACCAAAAGTTGAAAAGGAAGAAAAAGTTGAAACTATTTTAAAACCATCAGAAGAAGCAATGGAAGAATTAAAAGAAGAATTAGCTAATGAAGAAGAAGATGAAAAGACTAAAGAGAATGGTACTACTGAAGATGATAAAACAAGTAATGATAAGACAAAAGAAATTTCTGATTCAAAAACAACTGAACCAATTGTTAGAAAGATTGAAGAAGATGAAAATTATGATGATGATGATGATGAATAATTTTAAATTATTAAGAAAAAAAAAAAAAAAAAGAATAGTTTAAAGTTGTTTTTTGTGTTTGTTTTTTTATTTTTTATAATTATTAATTGTTCTCTTTTTTTACTTCACTCACTTACTTTTTTTTTTTTTACAATTTTGTTAATTTGACTCTCTTTTTATATAAACATTTTTTTTTATTAATGAAGGAAAGGAAAAAGAAGACTTTGTTGTGTATTATTGCCTTATTATTATTAATATGTTATTTATATCTATGTGTTATTGATTATGAAAATTCTTTTTAAATATTTAATTTTGTTTTTTGTACTTTTAAAAATTTCGTGTTTTTTTTTTTTTTTTTTTTTTTTTTTTTTTTTTTTTTTTTTTTTTTTTTTTTTTTTTTTTTTTTTTTTTTTTTTTTCTCGTTTTAGATTTTATAAACTAATTTTCAAAGAATTAAGAATGTTAATTATAAAGATAAGTACTACTACATTATCATAAATAGAATTATAATTAAGATCTTATTATTTCTCTTTTCTCTTTTTTTTTTTCTTCTATTTGTATATATATATTTAATCGTTAATTCATATTCATAAACTAATATATACTTTATTCATATTATCATGAGATTCATTATATTAAAAGACTATTCAATAATCTATTATATAAGTAGAAAAGTTGAACCATTTAAGTGTTAAGTGTTAAGTTTAATAAGCAGATCTAATAACATCAATAACTTCTTCTTTAGTGAATTGAACAGGATTAGTAACATGACAAACATCTTTCATAGCATTAGAAGCTAATAAATCAAAATCTTTTTCTAAAACACCCATTTCTTTCAAACCTTTTGGAATATTCATTGAATCAGCAAATTCTCTAATAAATTTAACAGCACCATTAGAATTATGTTCATCAGCTTTTAAATGTTTAGCAATAATACCTAATCTATAGTTTGCTTTTTCACTACCACGGAAATTAAAAGTTTGAACTGGTGCTAATAAAACAGCATTACAAACACCATGAGGTAAATGATAAACACCACCTAACTGATGTGCAATGGCATGAACATAACCTAATGAAGCATTGTTAAAAGCCATACCAGCTAAATATTCAGCATAACACATATTGTTTCTAGCTTGAAAGTTTGAACCATTTGAATAACATTCTTGTAAATTATCAACGATTAAATCAATAGCTTTTAAAGCACAAGCATCAGTAATATGAGTAGCATTAGTTGAGACATAAGCTTCAATGGCATGGGTTAAGGCATCAATACCAGTGGCAGCAGTTAAAGATGGTGGCATGCCTAACATAGCATCTGGATCATTAACAGCTAAAGTTGGAGTAATGTTTGAATCAACAATGGCCATCTTTGTTTGTCTTACTTCATCAGTAATAATAGTAAATCTAGTAATTTCTGAACCTGTACCAGCAGTAGTATTAATAGCAATTAATGGTAAAGATGGGAATTTAGTTTTATCTAAACCTTCATAATCTTTAATGTTACCTCCATTAGTAGCTAATAAGGCAACACCTTTAGCATTATCATGAGCGGAACCACCACCAATTGAGATTAAAGCATCAGCTTTAACTTCTTTCCAAAGAGCAAAACCTTCTTCAACATTACCAATGGTTGGATTTGGTTGACATTTATCATAGATTGTAACATCAATATTTCTTTCTTTCAATAATCTAGTAACGGTATCTGCTAACCCAGTTTTAACAATACCTAGATCAGTAACAATAAGAATTTTTTTAAATTTCTTACGTTGAATAAAATCTGCAGCTTTTGTAATAGCACCATTACCAAAATAAGAAACTGAAGGGTTATAAAAAGTTTGGAACTGTTCTGAAGCATTAGCAGCTAAAGCAGAATAATCTCTAGTGGCATCAATGTTGATTGTTGATCTAGCATTGACAGCTGAAGTTGAAAATGATTTTGTTGCTGAAGCGCTAACGAATTTGTAAGTAAAAGATGATTTTTTAATAAAAGTAGCTAAGTTTCTTTGAGAAACTTTTAAGGTAGAAGCTCTAAACATTTTTTATTTTTTTTATTTTTATTTTTATTTTTTTTGAATATAAAGTAGTAATCTGTGTAAAGATTGTAGTAATGTAAAATAAATTGGAAAGAAGAAAATATAAAAAGAATTTCAAGTATTTATATATATATATTTCACCAAAAAAAAAAAACCTTCACATATAAAAGTTGATACTAAAGTGTCAATCAGAGTGGGTAATTACTCCACCTCCGAACATAGGACAAGCATTAACTACAGGATTTTTGATGGTTTTTATCATTTCTTTGAACGAATTGATTGGTTAATGTTAACTTTAACTTTAACTTTAACTTTAACCATAAAGGTGTCAACGCTCTAAACAAAAACAAAATTATGAAAATTGAAAAAAAATTAATTAATTAATTAATTAAAAAAAAACATGATTGAACTATATAAAAAGAATTGAATTTGAAGAGGTTACTCCTCTAATTGTTGGAGTACTTATGATTTCATGCTTGAGGGAATACCTATGATACTATATTATGCTAAATTTCTGTAAATTTTTGTAGTCAATTGCTAAATATACATTAACCTTGAGTATCCAAAATTAACAAGAGAGATCTAACAAATATTAGATTAAAGTAATTAAAAAGAATCCCACCCAAAAAATGAGAATTGTTTTTTGGAGAGGAATCCGATCTTTGTTACATAGTTAAGTTAGAATTTATTTAGTCAATGCTCATAATCTCAATCTTATCACCTTTAAGGTTTTCCTATTTTTTTTTAAAAAGAAAAAAAAAACTAGAAACAAAATATTTCACATAAATAAATGATAGTTAAGATGAAGTTGGATACATAAAAATCATCCCTTTTTCAAGTGGCTTCTAAAAAAGATTAATCCCAGATGGTGAAATGGTTGAGTTATTTTAAATATTCTCTGAGTTTGTTAATTGTTGATTAATGAGTTTAGTGATTTTTAGATTTCGAATCTTTAAACATTTTAGAACTTTCAGCCAGGCAAATTTTATTTTTTATAACATTCATTATTTCTTACCCCCAAGAATTACATCATCTACATCTCATTGTGAATTTTTAATATTAGCAGAAAAAAAATTGTGTAATTTGTATAATTGATAATTGATAATTGATAATTGATAATTGATAATTGATGAATAAAACTGCTACTAAAAATCCGTTGAAAAGTATAGCTCAGTGAGAATATGAATGATACAGCTATAACTAAAGTATAATTTTGGGGTACCTAATTGAGTATTGATGAATTAAATATTATCTTCATTTTTGTGGTTTCTTTCCTTAACTTTTAATTTTCAATAATGATTTTTTTAAATTTATGGTATAATATACAGAGAAATGCAAGAAAGAAAAAGAAAAAAGCAATGATTTTCTTTTGAACATAGATAAAGAAGAAGAAGAATGATACCTCTCTACTCTTTATCGACAACAGTTTCTAAAAATGATTTGATTTGTGCTAATGTTTCACTTTTAATATTTTCAGGTATTAGTGCTAATTTAAATTGTTAGTACGATTAAAACTTCATCACTTTCCAACATCGTCAAAAAAAAAAAAAAAGGGGGGGGCTATTGAACTTACATAGCGCTACTGGTTCCAATTCACTATTCAGTTGATCAAAGTTTGTCTCATTTGAATGACTTACTTTATCACTTGTTATATTATTAACCTTATCATACCAGCCTGATTCTGATAATCTTGCCTTTAATTGTGTAGAAATTCTATCATATTCACCAGATGAAATTAGTTTTTCCTGTATTTGTGATTTTAATTGGTTTATTTCGTTTTCATTCATATTCTTCTTTATATTATCCTATCTGGATTGTAAATTCTTATTTGCTTTAATTAATTAAATCTGTTATGATTTTAAAGTACAAAATCTCAAAAAATTGTGAAAACAGTTTGAAAAATAAATTTATGCGGGTAATCTGTCATTTTGTCCCCGATAAAATGATATATCCTTAATTTAATTAATTTAACAACAACAGCTTTTTTAATTATAATTTAGTATAAATAATTGGGTTAATCTTTTTTATGCTAAATACTAGATTCAAATTTAAATAAACCAATTTTTCAAAATTTTACAAAAAGATATATTACAATGGTTATCTCTCCAAAAGTTTCTCCATTATTAGCTAAAATAGTGAAAACTGAACCATTAGATACAAAAGATGCTAAATGGACAGCATTAGAAAGAATAACTTATAAAGATCCAAATGGTAATGAAAGATTGTGGGAATCTGCTTCAAGACCTACAAGACCAGAAGGTTCAGAAGTTGATGCTGTTGCAATTATTGCAATCTTAGATAAACCTGAAGGTGCTGAATTATTACTTCAAAAACAATTTAGACCTCCAACTGGTGGTGTTTGTATTGAATTTCCTGCTGGTTTAGTTGATCCAAATGAATCAATTGAAACTACTGCTTTAAGAGAATTAAAAGAAGAAACTGGTTATTATGGTACATTTATTAAAAAATCACCAGCTGTATTTGCTGATCCAGGTTTTTGTAGAAATAATTTATCTTTAGTTGAAGTTAAAATAGATATTAATGATGAAAGAAATAAAGATCCAAAACCTCAACTTGAAGATGGTGAATTTATTGAAACATTTGCTGTCCCTATTAAAGATCTTGGTAAAGAATTAGAAAGACTTCATAAAGAAGGTTTTAAAATTGATTCAAGAGTTCATAATATAACAGTAGGAATTTCAATGGCTCAAGATTTTAATTTGATTAAATGATCATTTATGTATGGCCAGTATAACAATATTTATGATTAATGTCAAATTCACATTGTATAATATTTTCAAAAAAAAAATTATATTGACTATGATTTCAATTAGTAGCTTTCTTGACTAACATTATTATCTAAAATGTAACTCGTAAATATTTAATGTATAATGAATATTAAATCAAATGTTTTCAATCATCAATAAAATTTACGTGTTAGTATTTAAATAAATAAATTATTTCTCCAATTTAATTAAGATAATAATTTTTCAATATATTTGTAACTGTAATATCTCTCTAATACATTATTCATTTTCCCAACTTATAAAATTTTCTATCATCATCAATAAATTTTGCAAAATTCAAAATCTAAAATGCAGAAATAATTATTTTCTTTATCAAAACGTACCAGTATAAGTTTGATAACTAGTTGAATCATCATCAATAAAATCTTTAAACAAGATTATGAAATTTTTTCAAAATATTCTGTACTCAATAACTCTAGAAAATTAATAATATCGACATCATCATCATCATTTTCACTGTTTGATAGCATTCTAACTCACTCTTAAATGCTTTTAATAATCTTCTAAGCCATTTAAAAATTCAGTTTTTTTTCATCTGGTGATAATTATTTACTAAATTCAGGAAGTTTGTAATGACTCTTGGAATCAGTTAATTATATAACTGGTCGATCATATTATTTCCACTCAATATCAGTTATCAGTTATTGCTTGGTCAATGGTAAAACAGTTGTTATCTAACAGTTTAAGGAGAATTCAAATCAACTATATTGAATCGTTTTCCATTTCATCACTAGAATCTTCAATCATCAATATAGATCAGTTGAAAGGTAATACTCATAATATGATTTGATTGATTAAATATCTAGAATTATGCAGACAGCCCATCGCTCAAGTGGACTACCTCAATTTCAATTTAAATAGCGTCTATGTGAGCTACATCAACTTGTTACATTGACAAGTCTTATCAAATGCTCAATGTATCTAAATATTTTAGTATAAATTTGGTCCTTCTCAATTCAAATCATCAAGATGCAACTAAGGTTGACTTTAAGAGTTATTTGAGATCATATAAGTTATTCGAAAACTCTGGTGGATATTTAGAAAAGTATTTACAAAATATTAGTACAAGATGATGTTTTTATAATACTTATAAGTTTTTATTTGGTACTGATCATAATTCAGTTTAATTGAAGTTGTCTTTCTGTACTTTCAATTCAATTGAATTTAAATTATAATTAAGAATCAGAATATATATCAAAAAGATGAGATGAAAGCTTCTAAAATTACATTATTTGTATACTAATTAAAAAAAAAGAACTATTATGCTACAAAATTAAAAAAAAAAAGAATGGCGACACCTGCAGGACTCGAACCTGCGCGGGAAAATCCCAAAAGATCACTCAATTAATGAATTCAAGTCTTTCGCCTTAACCGCTCGGCCAAAGTGCCTTATGAATGTTTTAAAAATAAATGATCCCTTTTGACATAATTTCAAATAATCCGGGTAAAAAACTATTCAAATCTGGACATTCCAATACCTTTTTTCAAGGCTAATTAATGCTCTTAGTTTCAATTCAAGTTACTCATAAAATGATAAAATGATGATGAATTAAAAAGAGTCAAAATCATCATCAACTGTGAATTGCTACTCCTTTCTAATTTAAGGATCATGGAGGCTAATCATCATCAAAAATAGTTGGTACTTGTTAGGTAGTGGGTTTTTTGGTTTATGGCAACGCTGAATAGGAATATAATTAAACGTAATATATAAAGAGGTCAAACTTCCTTCTGTTTTTCATCAAATCATACATCAATCACCATTATACAAACAATAATTAATCAACTTTAAACTTTTACAAATTAACTTTTATAGCAAATACAAAGCTTTCAAAAACTTTTGTTTTATTATCAATTCATTCTTTATTAGTCTTTGCCGCCTATGTTGCAGGTGATGACTAGATTCAAGCTACTGGAGAAGTATCAACTTCTTTTTACTATTTTTCTTCCTCAGCTACTTCAAGATCAACAACAACTTTATTCCCATACCCAGTTGTCACTCAAATCACAGATGGTCAACCACAAGCTCCACTAATTACTACTACTTATACCCACGCTACTAAAGATAATGAAGATTATGAAGATTATGGTTATGAAGATGGTACTTGTGATGAATCATCAGGTTCTTCAACTTACGTCTGTGATTCGGATTCATTAACTATGACTTTAGAAGGTGGTGTCTCAACTGAATCTAAAAGTAGAATTGGTTCAATTATTTCAAACAGACAATTCCAATTTAATGACCCGCCACCATAAGCTGGTGCTATCTATACTGGTAGTTGGTCTGCCACTGAAGGTGGTCATTTAGCCTTAGGTGATTCAGATGTTTTCTATAAATGTTTATCTGGTGATTTTCACAATTTATATGATGAACACATTTCTGAACAATGTTCTCCAATCTATTTAGAAATTGTTGATTTATCAGATTGTTAAATAGTTTTAACTTTTTGACTTCTAAACTATTATTATTCTTTTAGTTTTTTCACTGGCTACATATTTATTCTGAATTGTTTGGATTTCATTTCTTTGTTCGTATAAGTTCACATTTGGAATATTTAGCATTAGCATTAGCATTATCAACTTCATGCATATTGTTTTTTTCATTTAGAATTTAAAATAAGTACTTGTAGAACAATTAAAACCGTTGCAATATAAAGTAATTATTTATAAAGAAAGAAAAAAAACTAAATTTTATATTTCATATTTTAATAGCAAAAGAAGCTTTATATAAACTAATATACAGTGTCATTGTAAGTGAACCAGTTAAGAGTAGGTTCAAAGGAGGAGTAAAAAATAAAAAGAAGGAAAAGAAAGTCTTATAATAAGTATAAACCAAATAAGGATGTTAACAAAGTCAAACAACCAATGTTTAATTTATTACCAGAACCTTCATAAATTGAGAAAGAAGGAGTATATGTTGAAGAAGTAGTAACATTAGAGGTTGAAGATTGTTGTTCTAACAATGTTGTTGAAACAGTGCTGCTACTACTAGATGATGGTTCTAAGGTCATTGTAACTAATTCAGTAACATATAAGGTTGAATCACCAGATGTGGAAGTACCAATAGTTTCAGTTGAAACAATGATATTAGAAGCAGTTACACCAGATTCTGAAGTTGATGATTCAGAGTTAACTGTTGTTTGAATAATTGTTGTACTACCATTGGATAAAGTAATAGTAACATTAACCACTTCAGTTGAAGTTGAATCAATTTCAGATGTTGTTGAAACAGCAGATGATGATGAAGATTCTGAAGTTGAAGCTAAAGTAATTGTTGATTCATTAGTAGTTGTAGTTAATGGACAATAAGTTGTGTAAATAGTAATAGAGTTTCCAACAGTTGAAGTAACAACAGTAACTAAAGCAGTACTAACTGTTTCTGAACAAGCATTATCTGAACAAGATGTAATTGTAACAATAGTGGTTTGATCAACTTCAGTGGTAACAAAACTAGTTGTTAATGAAGTTCCAGTAGTTGAAACTAATGATGAAGAAGTTGATGAACTTAATTCTGGATTATTTTCAGGACCTGTAAAGACTAAACTTGAAAATGATGATGATGATGATGATGATGATGATGATGATGATGATGATGATGGTGGTGATGATGATGATGATGATGATGATGATGATGATGATGATGATGATGATGATGATGATGATGACGATGATGACAATGAAACAATTGTTGAAGAAGTTGAACTTTCTAAAGTAGAAGTAGTAGAATCAGTAGAAGAAATCGATGAAGCATTAGAAGTGATTGTACTTGATAGAGTGTAAGTAAAAATATCTCTCTTAGTTAAAGCATTAGAACCAGTATTGATAGTTAATAAAGCTTCGATTGAAATAACAGAATCAGCATTAGAAACACCAATATGAATATCTAAAGTTTGATTAGTCTCAATATTCTGATCTAATGAGAAAGCAAAATAACTTGAATTAATATTTGAAGTAATTGGAATAATAACTTGACCAGATACTGAAAAAGTGACTTCATCTAAAGTATAACCAATTAAACTTAGTGAATCAAATTCTAATACAGACCATGGACCAATAGAACCTGGAACTTGAATATCCCAACCTAATGAATCAATTGAACCTGAAATAGTTGGTGTATCAGATGGAGAAGCAGTTGATGAACTTGTTGATGAACTTGTTGATGAACTTGTTGAAGAAACTGGAGTAGTTGATTTAATAACAGAAGTTGATAAAGCTGATGTAGTTGAAACAATAGCTTCTGTGGAAGAAGAAGTGGTGGAATAAACTGGTGATTCAGTGGTTTCAGAAAAAGTGGAAGACTCAAATAATGAGGTTGATGAAGAAGCAATAATTGATGTTGAGCCAGTTGTAACTTCAGTAGGAGTTGACAATTCAGATATTGAGCTGCTTGAAAAATATGAGTATGAAGATGGAGTTGAAGAAGATGTAGATTCAACAATAGGAGTTGATGATGATTCAATAGCGGTAATTGAAGAAGTGGTTTCAACTGTAGAACTAATAGCAGAAGATGAAGTAAATATGGATGAACTCGTTGGTAAAGTTGAAGAAGTGGTATCAACTGTAGAACCAATAGCAGAAGATGAAGTAAATATGGATGAACTTGTTGGTAAAGTTGAAGAAGTGGTTTCAATAGTGGAACTTGTTGGTAAAGTTGAAGAAGATGTAGTTTCAATAGTAGAACTAATAGCAGAAGATGAAGAAGATGTAGTTTCAATAGTAGAACTAATAGCAGAAGATGAAGTAAGTATGGATGAACTTGTTGGTAAAGTTGAAGAAGAAGTGGTTTCAATAGTAGAACTAATAGCAGAAGATGAAGTAAGTATGGATGAACTTGTTGGTAAAGTTGAAGAGGAAGAACTTGAACTTGTTGAACCAGCAACACATGTAGTTAAACCAGAAATACCATTATCATAATAATTACCTAAAGAAGAAGAAGAATCAAAAATACTAACAGTTGAAATAGAAGTATAATCAATTGAGTTAGTTGTAGCAGTTGCTGTATCAGTATAACTTAAAATTCTAACAGAATTTGGAATATCTGAAGAATCAGTAATATCATCTAAATCATTCTCAGAAGTTGAAGAATCAGATACTGGATTAGCAATTAAAATTTCATTAGTTTCTTCACTAAATATAAAATAAAAATTTTCAAAGAAACTCCAACCTAATCTAAAAACACTTTCAGAACTAATTTGATAACCAAAAGTACAATAATTAGTACCATCAACACCTTGAACAAAATTTTTTGTTGGAATTTCAAATTGAATACCACCAAAATCAATAGTAAAAGCTTTTGAATTTGTACAATTAAAGATATAAGCTTCTAAAGTTGATTCATATTGAGCATCTAATTCATTTAAAACTTTATAATAAATATCTTCTGGTAAATAAAGACCAGTTGAAGAACCAGAATCAATTAAGACAGGATAAGTATTACCATTAGTAATAGATTCACAACCAACAAAGAAATCAAATATTTTAACAGTCCAAGATTCAGATTCAATAATTGGTAAAGCATTTAAATTTCCTGTGAATTTATTTGTATCAATACCACCAAAAGTAAATTCACCATCTTCAACAGTATTTGAATAAACTGAAAATAATTTTGTTTTAATAATACCAGAATTATAAAGAGAATGAATGAATTGTGAAGTTGTTTGATCATTTGGATTATAACCTAAACCAAAAATATTAGTTTTATCAGCAGCAACATTAACTAAACCAAAAGAAAAATTCATTGTAGTTGAATAAGATGAATCAAAGGAGACATCATCATATACCCAAGTACCTTCAAAACTTGTACCATCTGCATAACTAACTTCATATTCAGAACCAGTATCAAAGAAGCTTGTTGATGTTGAAGAATTAAAACCATTATCACTAATTGAAATATCTTGAACATAACTTGTATAAGAACCTGAATCAAAAGAGATGAATATTTCTTGATCATCACTACCAAAGTATAAATTAGCACCAGGAATTATATATGATTGTAAAGAAGTGATTTCATTTAAAGATCTTTTTGAATTTGAAGAAGAACTTTGAAGAACACTAATAGGAATTCTTAATAAAGCAGAAACTGGGGAAACTAAAATCAAAAATAATTGTAATAAATAAGAGACTAACATCTTAATTTATAAATTTGAAAAGGGAAATCAGATAGAGTAAAAAACAGGGAATAATCTAGTATACAGTATTAAAATAACAAAATAAAAAAATTTTAAAAGAAAAGTAACAAACTCAAAGATTATTCAATATTCAATATTGGTCAATAATAACAATAGTAATAATAAAGAAAAAAAAAAGAGAAAAATGTTTTATAAGATATAAATAAATAATTAAAAAAAAAAGAGTTATAGCTTAAAGGGTATAAGGGGTATCAGATAACTGTATAATTAAAAGTGAAGGAATAGTAGTTGGTATAACTTGTTTGATTTCTTTAAAGACAAGAGTAGAGAGAGAAGTGAAACAAAAGAATTGAAAAAAGTGAGATTTTTATTTAGTTTTAAGATCTTTTGTAAAAACTGAGAAAAGAGAAAAAAAAAAAATTCTTTTCTTTTTGTTTGCTTGTTTTATTTGTCTATTCTACTAATATTAATTATTCATATTATTCATATTATTCATCATTCCAATCTGAACAATTTAATGATTCGCGCGTCCTGTATTAAAAAGACAACAAATTCTGGAACCTGTACCTTTTTCTCACTTTAATTATAGATTGATCAGATCAACAGCTTTGTCTCTGTTCTCTTAGTGGTGAAATATAAGGTTAAGGTTAACTGGTAGCTAAATTGAGTCAAGTATGTTTCTCACTCATACTTCTTCAATATATATCTTTTAGCTACTCTAAAACCTTTACTCTTTACTCTAACACTACTTATTCATGTTTATATATTAAGTTGTTGTTGATGAACAACACCTAACATTCATTGTCCCAAACAGGTAACTGGGATTCCGGATGCTGCAGGAACACCCAAAAAGGGGAAACTTTTTGCCGTTTTGAGAAGCCAGGGCTCATAAAAGAAAAGAAAAGAAAAAAAAAGGAGTAGGGTCACCAAGAAAATAAAGGTTAATGCAACAGCAACAGCAACAAGCCCTTGATGATTTCACTAAAAAGAAATAGAGAGGTATTAAGTGTTTTTTTTTAAAAGTTTTTAGATTAGGCTTTTTCCTAAGTTTTTAGACTAGATTTTTTTTTTTAAGTTTTTGGAGGTGAAAAAAAAAAAAAAAAAAAAAAAAAAGAAGAAAAAAACTCTACAAAAATTTTAGGCAGGAAGAAAAAAAAATAAAAAAAAAATTGTTTAGACTGAAAGATAGTAAAACTTAGGTAGAAAAATTATTAATATTTTAAATATTAAACAAAAAAAATATATTAGTATGATGAATAAATATACTTTTAATCAGAAATATATATGCAAATTATACTGTAAAACTTTCAAAATTATCAAAATCAAGATTTTGATTTTTATTAATTTTAGGTAGAAGCATTTTTTTAAAGAACTTAACCTCTGTATTAAAAAAAATTAAAAATAAAAATTCTAATATTTATTTGAGAATTGAAAAAATTAAAACTAAAGTTTGATAATTTATTCTTATATTTAGGAAAAAAAAAGCTAATCCTTCAAAAGATAAAATAAATGAATATACTCATATATTTTAAGAAAATATGAATTATTTATTTTTTTTTTTTTGTTTAAATTTTTAGTTTTTTAAAATATGATGTTACCGCGCTATTGCGCTATTTGTAAACAATATGCTTAACATTTTTATAAATTTATAATTATTTTTACTACTCTATCAATTGTTGAATAAACTATCATTTTTTTTATTATTTATTATTTATTATTAGGACATATATTTTATGGAGGGGGGAGGGGGAGGTGGAATTTATTTGAACACATTATAAAGCATTAAGGACATTATGATTAAATTTATTCAATATCAAGATCAAGTGGGGTCATACGTAAATATGGTTTAAGGATTCTAAACTTTGGGAAAACTTTAGCAGCTTCTTCATTACTAACAGATGGATGAACAATAACATCGTCACCTGGAATCCAATTTATTGGAGTAGTAACTCTATATTTATCACCTGTTTGAAGTGAATCTAAAACTCTTAAAATTTCAGCTGTATTTCTACCTGTTGAAGCTGGATAATTAATAATTAATCTAATAATTTTCTTTGGATCTATTATAAAGACTGAACGAATAGTTAATTGAACACCTTTATCATCTAAGTTTGTAGCATCTTGAAAATCAATCATATCATATTTTAATGCAATTTCTCTTTTTGGATCAGCTATTAAAGGAAAAACTAAATTTGTACCAGCTATTTCATCAATATCTTTAATCCATTCATGATGTGTTTCTGAAGTATTTGCAGACAAACCTATTAGTTTGGTACCTCTCTTTGTAAATTCTGGTTGTAATTTAGCAAATGCACCTAATTCTGTTGTACAAACTGGTGTAAAATCATCAGGATGAGAAAAAAATACACACCAATTATCTCCAATATAATCATAGAATTCTATTGGACCTTTTGAACTATCAGCTTTAAAATTTGGTGCTTTTGAACCTAAACGTAATGTAGAGTCACTTGGTTTTGGAATAGACATGATATTAGTTTATATTTAAGAGTTTTTTTAAAGTATAAATATTTTGTTATTTACTTGTAAAGTTTATTATTAATAAAATTTTTTTTTTTTTTTAAAAAAACAAAAAAAAACAAAAAAAAAAACATTTAAATTTTTAAACTTCTTCACGTGAATTTCAACTGTGGCCCATTTAATTAGATATTTTTTTAATCTTATTATCAATTCAAAAGATATTTTTAAAAAAAAGACCATAAATGAACTCTGTTGATGTAATATATATATTATGATATTTATGATATTTATGTAAAGAGTTATGATTGATTATTTATGATATCTTAATCAATTAATGGTTAAAAAAAAAAAAAAAAATACATCACTTTTTTTTTTGATTTATAGCCAAAAAAAAATTAGAGAAATCTTTGGTAAAGTTTATCTATTAAAATCATAGAGAAGGAATTTACAAATAAAAATTGACTACAAACTTTTTATCATATCACTTGTTTTGTTTTAAATCTTTTCATTTTTTTTTAAAATGATTAATGATAAAATGATATAATTTCTTTTAATTAATAAAACTTATAATATTGGATTAAATTGGATTATATTTAAACAGTTTCTAAAACTTCATCTTTGAAACCAGTGGCAACTTTCTTACCTTTTTCTTCAGTTGAAGCTTCACCGTGTAAAGCTAATAAAGCACCTAAATCGAATTTTGGTTGTTTTAATAATTTAACTTTTCTGATGTGAACGTTTTGTAATGGGAAAATGTTCTTAGTAGCCTTTTCAATTTCACGACCAATAACTTCTGGAATTAATTTTGAAGTTAATTGAGATAAAGTTGAATTTTGAACTTCTCTAGTAATAATATCGTTCATTTGTTTTCTAACAGCTCTAATGTGAGATGATTGAGCATATGTGGTCTTTTTGATTTGGTTAGCTTGTCTCTTGGTAAAAGCAAGACCGAAAACTCTAACAACGTAGTCATCAGCAGTCTTGACAGTAACAGCAGCTTCAATCAAAGTTTGCCATTTTCTAACTAATGATCTTAATTTGTCTGAAGTGAAATCTAAACCATGAAAGTTGGTTAATAAGTTCTTACCTTGAACTTCATCAACTCTTAATTTAACATTTCTGAAAGCATAATCTTCTGAACCTTGTAAATCAGCTAAAGAAACTTCAACGATTCTACCTTTTAAGGCATCAGCAGCATTCTTTAAACCAGTTGATTTGTTGACTAAAGTCTTACCAACATTTCTGTTTTCAAAAGTGGAAGGAGCTTTGATGTCAAACCAGTCCTTTCTGGTGAATGGGTCGACAACTCTCTTCTTCAAACCTTTCTTACCTTTGGAAAGTCTCTTATTCTTACCAACAGCCATCTTGAGTTTATTGATATGGAGATATGTTTAGTATGTAATTACTATGCGTAGGTTGAAAAATTGAGTTATCTTTTTTTTTTTGGAGTCTACCTGCTCAGCAAAAAAAAAAAAAAAAAAAAAAAAGTTAAAACATCTGGACATCTTTTAGAAATGTGAAGAAAAAAAAAAAAATTTTAGCAGTCACAAAAAAAAAATTATAAAAATTAAATCGGTACAGCCACTATTAAATTAAAATGGTGAACGGATGTGAAAAATGTTAAAAAATGATTTTAAAAAAAAATTTGAAATCAACAGCGTCTAAAATTTTATAATAATACGAAATTATGATTAATTAATTTTAACTACAATTTATCTTTTTGAAATTTTTTTTTTTTTTAGAAAAAGAAAACAAGTGTATATATATATATATATATAGTACTTATAATCTTTCTGAACTTGTCTTTTCATTAAACAATGTTCATGCAATTAAAATAATAACCTAATGAAAACAATTAAGAAACTTAATTGTTTTAATGATATTCCCAAAGAAAATGTAAAAAAAATAAATATTAAAAACAAACAAACATCGAGTCATTCAATGACCATAACAGTTTTTTTTTTTCATTGATAAAAACAAAAAATAATTAATTAAAAAAAGGAGTATTTAAAAAAAGAAATTATTATAAATTTAATTTATAAACAAATCTAGTTGTTTTCTGGACGTAATTTTCTAACTTCCTTACCAACTTTCCAAATTTCCATACCTCTAATAATCTTTAATTCTTCTTCTAATTTTTCACGATAATCTGGTTGTGAGTTGAATTCTAATGAACGTTTAGTTTCTGAACCATTCTTAACAGATTCGTATAAATCATTGAAAACTGGTTTTAAAGCATCTTTAAAGATTGGGTACCAATCTAAAGCACCTCTTCTAGCAGTGGTTGAACAAGCATCATACATGTAATCCATACCATATTTACCAACTAATGGGTATAATGATTGAGTAGCTTCTTCAACGGTTTCATTGAAAGCTTCTGATGGAGAGTGACCATTTTCTCTTAAAACTTCATATTGAGCTAAGAACATACCATGAATACCACCCATTAAACAACCTCTTTCACCATATAAATCAGAGTTAACTTCTTTTTCAAAAGTGGTTTGATAAACATAACCAGAACCGACGGCAACAGCTAAAGCTTGAGCTTTTTCATGAGCTTTACCAGTAACATCATTCCAAACAGCATATGATGAATTAATACCACGACCTTCTTTAAATAAAGATCTAACAGTTCTACCAGAACCTTTTGGAGCAACTAAGATAACATCAATATCTTTTGGTGGTTCAACATGGGTTAAATCTTTAAAGACTGGAGAGAAACCATGAGAGAAATATAAAGTTTTATCTTTAGTTAATAATGGTTTAATTGATTCCCAAGTTTCAGATTGAGCAGCATCTGATAATAAATTCATAATATAAGTACCTTTATTGATGGCTTCATTAACATCAAATAAGTTTTCACCTGGAACCCAACCATCTTCAATGGCAGCTTTCCATGAAGCACCATTTTTTCTAACACCAATGATAACGTTTAAACCATTATCTCTTAAGTTTAAACCTTGACCATAACCTTGAGAACCATAACCAATTAAAGCTAAAGTATCATTTTTAAAATATTCTAATAATTTTTCTCTTGGCCAATCAGCTCTTTCATAAACAGTTTCTTCAGTACCACCAAAGTTAATAGTTTTTAAACCACGAGTACCAATAATTGGGGTGGTAGCTTTTAAAGCTGGTCTAGTAGCAATGGAAGCTAAAGCAGATAAAGCTCTCTTTTGGGTGGCAGAGGCAACAACTCTTGAACCAGCGGCAGCAGCAGCACGGATGGTAGCAGTTCTGAAAGACATGTTTATTTATTTTTTTTTAAAGAATATAATTAAGTTAAAACTTGATCTTATTATAAATAAAAAGGGAGGAAAAAGGTGAAAAATTTTTTTTTTGATGATTTTATAATATTTTTTTTTTTTTTTCAAAAAAATCTTCCATTCGATTTGAAAAAAAATTAAAATTAAATTAAAGAGTCATAAAAAAAATAAAAAAATAAAAAAAATTGAGATTTACCGGTTCAGGAGCTTAAACTATTTAATTAATTAAAAAAAATTTGAAAACACGTGATATGGTCACCGGTACCGGGGGAAGGTTAAATAAAGTTAATTAATTAACATTAATATTGAAACAATTAATAAATGTATTATATATAGAGTATTAAAAGTAGAATTGAAATATATATATATAAATGGAAAAAAAAAATACTACCAGAGTATAAAATTATAAATAATAAAAATTAATAAAAATTAATAAAAGATTAATAATTTTGATTAATAGTTATTAAATTTAAATCATTTGATAAATAAATATCTTGTTTAAGTTTAATTTGTTGTGGAATAAATAAATTTGATGAAAATTGTGTTGAAATAAAAGAATTTGGAGTCATTGGTGATGAATTAAATGATGAATCTAATAATAAAGATGGAGGTTGAGATAAAGTATTATTATTATTATTATTATTAGTTGATGAATCTAATTGTGGTGATAATAATGATAATAAATCTTGTTGTTGTTGTTGTTCTTCTTCTTCTTTTAATAATTCATTAATATTATGATGATCAATTTGTAATAATTCATCTTCCATATTAAATATAAATTCTTGATCAATGATTGATGATGATGAAGAAATTAAATTTGAATTTATAATTAAATTTGATGAAGAATTAAATTCATTTAAACCAATTAATGGTTCATTATAATTATTAATTAATTCATTTAAAGCAAGATTTAAATTTCTTAATTTTGGTTCAATATTTAATAAATTAATTAAAAAATTATAACCATGAGTTGATAAATTTGGATAAATTTTATATAAAAATTTTGAATTTAATTTAAAATTTTTAAAATTTTTATCTTTAAATTCATTAGCACATTTAAATGGACATGAACCAAATAATAAATAAAGAATTGTAATACCAATTGACCAATAATCTGAATATTTTGTAATATAATATTCTTCTTCTTCTTTATGTTCTTCTTTATCTTGATGTTGATTTTGATTTGAATTTATTTTAGATTTAAAAGTTTCTGGTGCCATATATTTTTCAGTACCAATATTAAATTCAAAAGTTTTTTTTGAAATTGTTGATAAACCCCAATCAGTTAATTTTATTGAACCATTTGAATCAATTAAAATATTTTCAGGTTTAATATCTCTATGATAAATATTTAATTGATGAATAAATTGAATAGTATTTATTAATTCTTTAATAAAATGTTTAATTCTTTGATTTGATTGTAAAATTAAATTTTTATTTTTTTTATTATTATTAATATTATTATTTGATGAATAATTATCATTTAAATCATCAATATAAGAATTTTTTAAATAATCAAATAAATCACCATATTTATAATATTCAAAAATTAAATAAATATAATTATTTGATTCAAAATAATTTAATAAAGAACAAATATTTGAATGATTAATTTTATTAATTTTTTTTAATATTGAAATTTCATGTTTTGAAATAATTTTAACACCTTTAATTTGTTTATTCATTGATTTAATAGCAACTTTTTGATTAGTAAATTTATCTAAAGCTAAAGAAACTTGACCATAAGAACCATTTTGAATATTTGAAATTTTTTTATATCTATTGTTTAATAAGACACCATTTTCATATGCAATAAATTCATTTATTGAAGAGTATTGATTATTAAGATTATTATTATGATTAAATTCATGATGATTATTAAGATGATGATGATGATGTGTTGTAATATTTTGAGTTTGTAACATTTTATATGATAAGAGGGCGGGATTTTTAATTAAGAAAAGGCAGAGAGCAAAGGACAAAAAAAAAAAAAGAAGCTGTAGCAATGTAGTTGTTGTTGTTAATGTTGTTGTTGTTGTTGATAGAAGGGGAAGTATATAGCAAAAGAGTAAGTAACTGAAGTTGTTGTTGTTGAAGAAGAGATTTGTTATTATAAAAAGATAAAGTGAAGGCAAAATAAATTATTTATATATTTATATAGATATATAGATATATTGATATGATATGATATTTATCAGATAAGTTTTTTTTGATGACAACACCAATAAAATTGAAATTGACATTAAAATTGAAATTGAAATTTAGAGACTTTTTGTGTGTTGAGGAGGGGTCTAGAAGTCTTTTTTTTATATAGAAATTGGTCTAGGATGTTATTGGTTGCTTCTATATTGTTTTCTGTGTTTGTTTAATTGTGTAATAAAGAGAGTTAAATTGCTACACTGTTATTAAGATTTAATTTTAATTTTAATTTTAATTTAATTACATATACACAATTCCTGTTTTTTTTCTTTTCTTTTTTCTTTTCTCTTTTCCTTTAAATTAAAATTCAAATTACCAATAGAAAGGAAATAGAATAAAACTTTATTTTTTTTCTTTTGGCTAAAACTCAATGTCAAAGTATTCAGTTATGTTAATTACAATAAGTTAGATCTAAAAAATATGAAATTCGCAGTTATGTTATGTTATTTTATGTTGTTAAAAAAATATTAGATTAATAATAGAGAACAAAAAAAAATGTTTTTTTTTTTTTTTTTTTTTTTGCAATGCAATGCAATTCAAGTGACACTGTGTTGGTGATGGTTGTCATGTATATGACCATTATTAGTTCACCTTTTTAGTTCACCTTTTAAGTTTTCGTAGTTGATGATGAATAAAGTGATTAATGAGGTAGTGTGATTTTATTATATTTTATTTTTATTTTATTTTATTTTATTTTATTTTATTTTATTTTATTTTATTTAAGCATTAAAATATTAAATGAAAAAGGAGGGGTTGCTTTGTTGGTTGGTTTCCACCAATATCACGTTCAAGTTGAAGAGTTTATCTTATCATCTTTCTTTACCATAATTTTTTTTATTAACTATAACTATAACTATAACTTTATTTATTTATTTTTCTTTATTAATTGAAAATAAAATCTCTTCTTATATATAAGTTACATCTCTATTAAATAAATTGAATATTATTTAAATATTTATAAATCAATAAAATAAAATAAAAAATAAAAAATAAAAATATAAAAATAAAAATTAACTACTTTATAATAATAATAATAAAAGTAATAATAATAATAATAATAAAAATAAAAATTCATACTCATTCTCATAAATATATTTCATTTTAATTTTTTTTAATTTTTAAAAAAAAAATTTAAATAAATGTCTAATAATCACCATAAATACCAACACTTGAAATAATAAATCCTAATAATGTAATACCAAAATTTAATTTATTAATTAATCTAAATTTATCAACAACAGTTGAAAGATATTTCTTTGATAAATGTTCCTCTACTTCTTGTTCAATTAAATCTAAATCTTCTTCTTCTTCTTCTTCTTCTTCTTGTTTCTTTTTATTACTAGTATTATCATTACAATTACTATTTAATCTTGAAATTTCTGAACCTAAATCTTTATAAATTGAATTATCTAATTCAGATTTTAATTCTTCTTCAACTCCTTTAATCTCTTTTTTAACTTCAATAATTTCATTCTTAAATAATTTAAATAAATCATCTTTTAATAAAATTCCAAATATTAAACTTGTTATTGGGAAAATTAATGATGAATAAATTAAATATGGATGTTTATAACTTAATGGTGCTTTAAAATATGATAATGAAAAACATAATGAACTTAATCCATTTAAACTAATTAAAACACTAAAATTCTTAATAATTTGATCTTTAAGATATTTCTTAATTTCATCACTATTAATATTAATTGATAAAAAATGTTTATTTAATGAATTTTTATTATTATTTAAACATAAACAATATTCATAAATTTCAAAATTGTTTAATATATTACAACTTAAAAATCCAGTATAAATACCAAGTGTTGTAACACCAATTATCTTTGTAACAGCTAAACAAATACCCATATTTCTTTGAATTTCTTTAATTCCTTCTTTTTTTAATTAATTAATTTGTTTAAGGATAATAAACACAAAACTTTTTTTAATTTTTTTTTTTTAAAAAAAAGAAGAAGGGGAAAATCACGTGACATTTTTTTTTTTTTTTTTGACATTTATTTTATTTTATTTTATTGGTTAAAAAAAATTTGTTATTTTAATTTATAGAAATAAATGAGTATAGTTAATTATATACATTAGTTTCATTAAATGTAAAAATTACGCAATATATATACAGGTTTAATCATTAAAAATATTAACATTATTAACCATCTTTTTTATATTAAATTAAATTAAATTAAATTAAATTAAAATTTTTTTTTTTTTTTTTTTTTTTAAATTGTACCACTAATAACGTTATTCTTTAAAGTTTCATTAATCTTATCATCTAAAATTTCAACATTATCAATTGAATGAACAATAATCTTATTCAAATCATCATTAAGTTCAAATAAAAATATACCATAAACCTTCTTTGAACCATTTGAACCTCCAATTAAAGAGCTAGTTCCTGCTAATGAATTTAAATTACTTAAATCAATACTTGTTCCACTTAATTTAAAATCACTTTTAAAATTTAATGTTTTAATATCATCATTACCTATATTTATATCTATATTACTAGTATTTATATTATTAGAATTATTATTAAAATTTGGTGTAAATTGATTCAATTCTTTTAATTCTTTAAATTCATCTGGGGTAATACTTTCAAATTTAATTTTAATCTTTAAACTACCTTCATAAAGACCTTGTGACATTTTATATGGTTCAATTATTTCTAATTCATTAATTGATAAATATTTAACATGTAATAAATTCACACAAAGAAATTGAATAGCTTTTAAACTTGTTATATATGAACCATAACCCTTAATTACAGGTAGATTTGGATGTGATGATGGCATTATTCTTAAACAAATATCTGGATCAGTTCTATCACTCTTTGGTAATTCTTCTAATAATCTTGGTGTCAAATAGTTTATATATGTAATCATTTCACCAAGATTAACTTTTCTTTGTTGATCTTTTTCATTAAATTCTGTATTATTGTTATCAGATTCTAATATAGGTTTTGTATAATGGAAATTTCTTATATTACTAGTATAAGTAGGCCTCACAAATTCAGATACTTTAAAACGTACTGTCGTTCTTAAAAGAACAGATTTTAATCTTAGTCGCGAGAACATATCTCTCTCTTAACACTTTTCTCTTATTTTAAAGTAATTTCTTTATACTTAATTTTAGTTAAATTGGTTTGATTTGAATTTTTATTAGAAGAAATTAAAAAAAATAAAAAGCTGAAATCCGACCAACTTTCAAAAAAAAAAAAAAACCGAGGGCTTCTAATTAAAAACATAACAAATAGTTTTACTCTTTATATTTTTTTTAATTTGTTTTACTTTTTACTTTACTTTAATTAGATCTATCTATCTATCTAACATTTAGATGATAAAACTTTCACACATATTTTAATTAAAATCTTTAAAAAAAAAAAGAGAAAAAAAAAAGAATGGGGAAACTATATGATTCTGGTGATCCCAATCTACCTAATTTACCTCAAACTCATATTGATGAGGAGGACTTATTTACTGATACTGAACATGAACATGAAGATGATTTTGATTTTGATAATGAACTTAAAAATGTTCTTTCTACTGCTACAGCCTCAGATGAAAATAATGAAGAGAATGATGATTTGAGATCTGAAAATAAAGTTTATGAAAATTCTTTAGGTTTAAATGCTATAAATACAACAAACTTACAAAAAGTTTTAAGTGAACATTCACCATCAATAAATGCAAAGAAAAAGAAGAGAAGAAAGAGAAAAAAAAATAGAAAATATTTTGATAGTAATTATAGTTCTTTAGCTGCTAAAAAAAGAATTTCATGGGAACCAGGTATTGATATTAATACTACTGATGTTGTTATTAGTTCAATAGGTTCTTCAATCACAATTACTGATTATTCGGAATCAAGGTATAGAGTTGAAAATATTGATGTTTATTCCAATATTTTAGATATTGATGAACCAACTGATAAAGAATCTTTAAATTCAAATTTAAATTCAAGTTCAAGTTTAAAAACTGATTTTAAAGATAAAGATAGTAGTGATGATAAAATTAATTTAACTCATTTAACAAAAGCTGAAAAAGTTAAAAAAAGTACAGAGAATTTAAAAAAGAGTTTAAATACAAGACCTCCTTGGTCAAAAGTACGATGGATAAATTGTAATGGTTTATCATGGGAGGCTATTGCAATCATTGGTCAAAAATTTAATCTTCATAGATTAGCAATTGAAGATATGATTGATATACCACAAAGAACAAAAATTGATATTTATCCTGGTCATTTATTTGGTATTGTACCACTAATTAAATTAGTTAGAACTAAAAAAGAACCTGTTAATTTTAATTCAAAATATAATAAATTTTTAAAATATTTTAATTTATTTGATTATTCACAAGAAGATGATTCTAAAAATGATATAGATGATGAAGTTGCTGAAGCTGATCATGATGGTTCATTAGCTGATAAAATAAAAAAGAATCATGATATTAGAAGATTAGTTGATAATTTTAATTATCCTTCAAATTTTTCTAAAAGAAGATCAAAAATTTTGGATGATCATAGACCTTTAACTTATAAAAATTTATTTGTTGGTGTTGAACAATGTTCATTTTTTCTTTTAGGAAATGGTATAGTTATATCATTTTTTGAAGGTTCAGGATTTGATGTTTTAAATGCTTTATTATGTAGAATTAGTGCTGATGAAACAATTTTAAGAACTTCATGTGATAACAGTGTTTTATTACAAAATTTATTAGATTCAATTGTTGATTCAATGTATCCAGTTTTAACAGCTTATAGAAAAAGATTAACAGAATTTGAATTAGATATTTTAACAACTCCTGATATTGAACATACTCAATCTTTACATTTAATGAGTGGTGAATTAGGTAAATTAAGAAGAACAATTTTACCAACAACTGCATTAATTAATTCACTGAAGGATCATTCAAAAGTGGAGAATTCATTTATTTCACCAAATACTGAATTATATCTAAATGATGTTAGTGATCATACACAAATGTTTACAGATGAAATTGAAGCAATGACAAGTAGTGTTGAGAATTTAGTTGGTTTAATATTTAATACAATTTCAACAGAATCAAATACAGCTATGCAACAATTATCTTTAGTCACTGTTATCTTTTTACCTTTATCCTTTTGGACAGGTTATTATGGTATGAATTTTACACAATTTGTTGATTTAAATGGAAGTGTTTCATATTATTGGAAAGTTGCTATACCATTTAGTGTCGGTTTATTAATTCTAATTACTTGGAGTTTTTCAAAGAAATGGATTTCAAATCAACATAGACAAATTAAGAGAAAAGTTCAAGAAATTAAAGTTAATAAAGATATTAAAACATCTAGAAAAAAAGAATCTCAAATTAGAAAGATTAATCAAGGAACTACAATTAATAATAATTTATCTCCAAAACAAAGTATTCATAGTGTTCATAGTATTCATAGACTTTCTTCAGATTATAAAAAGAATAAATTAAGAACAACTAAGAATGAGGATTTAGTTTGATATTTTTTAAAACGTACATTTGTTATCATTATTTATAGATTTATATTATTATTTACATTTTACATTAATTAGTTAGGAGGAGGTTTATAAGCGTATTTTGTTTCTTCTTTCATTTCTTATATATTTTAAAATAAAGTTCAATTTTCTTTATAAAGTATATACCATCATTTAGGTTAATAATATTTAATAATTTTACTTATTTATTTATAATTCAACATGATATTATCATTCCAATTGTAATTGTCATAAAAATTCTTTAATTTTATTGATTAACTAAAGTTTAGTTTTTTAATTTTTGAGTTAATTCTGGAACAACTTCGAATAAATCACCAACTAAACCAATATCAGCAACATTGAAGATTGGTGATTCTTCATCCTTGTTAATAGCAACAATGGTCTTAGAATCTTTCATACCAGCTAAATGTTGAATAGCACCAGAGATACCAACAGCGACATATAAATCTGGAGCAACAACTTTACCAGTTTGCCCAACTTGAAGTGAATTATCACAGTAACCTGAATCAACAGCAGCTCTGGTAGCACCAATAGCAGCACCTAATGAATCAGCTAATGGGGTAATTATTTTTTCAAAGTTTTCTTTATCCTTTAAACCACGACCACCTGCAACAACTTTTTTAGCAGATGATAATTCTGGTCTTTCAGATTTAGTTAAGTTTTCAGAATCCCAAGTAATAGTTGTCTCAGGAATGGTTGGTTTAATTTCTTCAATTGGATATGAATTATTACCAGATAATTCAACAGCTTCAAAAGCTGATGGTCTAACACTAACTAAAACATTAGGATCACTTGATTTAACTGTAATTAATAAATTACCAGCGTATATTGGTCTTTGGAAAGTTGTGGCATCTTGAACTTTGATGATATCAGAGACTGGTTGGACGTCTAATAAGGCACCAACTCTTGGTAAGATATTTTTACCAACAGAGGTAGCTGGAACAACTAAATGTGATGCACCTCCACTACTGATTAAATCTTTTAATACTGGTGATAATATTTCTGGTAAAGAATGATCAAATTTTGAATCATTTGAGATCAATATTTTAGATAAACCATCAATCTTTTGTAATTGTTCAGCAACTTTAGAAGCATTGGAACCTAATATGACAGCAGTAATTGGTTCACCAATTTGTTTAGCAGCATTTAAAGTTGACAAAGATCCACTTGAGATTGAGTCACCTGAAGCTTCAATGAAAGTTAAGGTTGAGCCAAATCTCTTTGAAAACAATGAGGATCTGATAGCAGCAGATCTTGAGAATGATTTAGCAAACATTATGGAGACACTAGAACTAGAAGAGGACTTGAGATTGAACACCTTCTATCTTTATTTTATGGATTTTGGAAATTATTTACACCTCCAAAATGACGAAAAAAAAAAAAAAAAATTACACCCAAACACCAGCAGATTCTATCAAAAGTTTTGTTGGTAAGATGCAGCCTCCGTCACCAAACATCACCAAAAACACAACTGATATCAGCATAGAAAGTCACTGTTTGGAGCCATAGAGCGATATATTGCACAACATTTACATATATTGCTACTGCTCTGGAAGAGTTGAATTATTATCGTTCGCGTTCTCAATTAGTTGTACTTGATTTTTTTAAAAGGGCATTCATACATGGAAACCATAATCTTATTCACTTCATCACAAATGGACTCAACATACCATCAATTAGCAGATAGAGCTATAGATATTCTGAAAAATGCAGCTGGAAATAGGGTGGTCATACTACTGGTAGGTCCTCCAGGTTCAGGAAAGACTACAACTGCTCAAAAAGTAGCTGATCTAATAAACTCCAAGTACACGCATGATACGTTAAATGGAAATGGTCAACAAACATCTATCAACAATAACAACAATTCATTACAAAGATTCATTGATCTGAATAAAGATTTAGATACTTATAAATCTGATACACCAATTAATTACGAAAATGAAAATTTTAGACCTACAAAAGAGATAATAAATGACAAAACTATGATAATAAGAGGTAGAGGAGGTGATGATACAGCTTTAAAAATAACTTATGAAGGTTCTAATATAACAACTACTGCTGGTCAGTTTGCAAAAGTTATTCCAATGGATGGTTTTCATTTACCATTAAGAGTATTACACAAATTTAAAAATCCAGATGAAATAATAAGTAAAAGAGGTTCACCAAGTACTTTTGATGCTTCTTTACTCGTTAGTTTAATAAAAAATATTGTTGTTACAATTCAACTTAAAGATGATGAAATACCTGATATCTATTTACCAAGTTTTGATCATTCTGAGAAAGATCCTAAGCAATTTGGTAATGTTATTTCTCATGATTCGAAAATTTTAATTATGGAAGGTTTATACTTATTATTAAATGAACCTATTTGGAATGATATTGCTGGTGCTTTAGAACCAAATAATATACAAGAAGAATCAATTAATAATGTTGATGATATCTTTGATGAACTATTATCTCAAAACAAGACTGATTATAAAACAAAATCTGATACCAAAACAGGGAAAGATCATGAATTTTGGAAAATATTTTTAAGAGAATCAGATATCTTACAAAGAGTTAGTAGGAGACATTTAAAAGCAGGTTTAGTATCTACATTAGAAGAAGGTGAAGAAAAATGTAAATTCAACGATTTACCAAATGGAAAATTGGTTTACCTAAAAAGTTTTAAAAGTGATTTAAATATCTTAAGTATTGATGATGAAAAATTGCACAATTAATTTAAAAAAATTCCAACTAAAATTAAATTATAATTAGTTATATAGACTTTTGGTTTCAAACTTTAGTATAAATTATTTTTAGATATAATTATTTGATATATTAGTATTGGTAATGTAAGCTTTGACTAAATTTTTTTTGTTTTTGTTTTTTTTTGTTTTTGTTTTTGTTTTATAAACATTGTTTTAATAATTATTTTTTTTGGTACCAGTAGAAAACCTCGAGTTACTACAATGACAAAGACAATTTAACCAATAAATAAAAATAAACATTAACATTATTTTGATATAACAGAAAAGTTATATCCTATTTTTGAAACAAAAACAACAAAATATCATAAAGCAAAACAGGTATCTTAAAAGACATATAAAACACAAAAAACGTTTAATTTAAAAAAAAATCATTCTCATTATCACAAAATAGGCTCAGACAGTTGAACTGTTACTTTAAATTTAATAAAATACACTCAGTCCATGATGCCCACTAGAGTCATAACATCTTACATTACCATGATTCTTCTTTATCTCTTGTTCTCTTAAAACTAAACTCATACATGTCAAAACAAGGGTACATTCAGGAACATCATCTATAGAATTCTTATCCAAATTATCATTATTTGGGTATCCACTAAATACTTCAATTAATCTTGTATCACCATGCCTTGTCATTCTCTTCTTTGGTATACTTGAAGAATTTTTATCACTAAATCTTGCTATTGGTGGGAAACTTGAACTTGAAGTTGGTTGAAAATCTTCAAAATTTAATGAAAGTGTATCAGTTTGATCATCATAACCATCTAATAATGAAGGTTGATCATCAGTCAAGTATAAAAGTTTAAAAAATCCTGACCCTATTGTTGATGACATTGCTGTTGTACCTACCCATCTTAATCTTGTATTTCTATAAGCCGTATCAGTAAATGGATGACTAGCATTATTTAACATGATAACAGTATGATTGGCAGGATCATTTGGTTTACCATTTGGAGTAAAGCATAATGTATACCTACAAACACCATTCTTTAAATATTTAAAATGAACTTTACAATATTCTATTTTAGGATTTTCAATATTACTTTCATTAATATTATTATTTGTTATAGCTGATGATTTATTATCCTTTTGATTATCTTTTTGATTAGATTTTGAATTATTATTAGATGTATTGAAATCTGTTGTAAATTTATAAAAGATTAAATTTGGAGAATTTTTTTTGAAAGCACTTAACATTGGTGAAACAATATGAAATAATGGAACTCCTAAACCAACTTTTCGTAAATCTAAATCAACATTTCTATTTCTATCTTTATAAAGTGTTAAAGAGTCCTCTGATGGGAAAACAAATAAACCTTTTTGAAATAAAAGTGACATTAGAGGTAATGTTCTAATCTCATTATATTCAGAAAATGAATGTCCTAATATTAAATCAACAACTGTTTCTGCACATGAAAATTCAGAAACATTATCAAGATTTGACCTTATAGTTTGTAAATCATCTTCTTCTGTATTAGAGTTAGTATTTATAGATCTCAATGAATCAAACTCTGCTTGATTTAATGTTTCTTCACTTATAGTACGTAGGTTTGGTGGTGGTTGTGGTGGATGTTCTGGTGCATATGATGATATAGAGGATCTTCTTTGAGCTTCTTGATCCTCTTGCTGATTACTAAACAAGCTATTCTCTGTGTTCCTAGTTTGATCGGAAGAGTGACGCCTAGCTCGTCTTAATATTTGCATAATTATATGTCTCTAGCCCTTAAAAAACTAAAATGTAAAAGCTATGTTGCTTGCTAGATAAAAAAGGTGAGTTGATGTTAAAAGAAAGAAGCATAGATAAGCTTTGTTATTGCTGATGGTGGGAATTTTAAGGTGGTGATATTTTTTATTTTTATTTTTTTGTTATTGACACGTGAAGATTATCTGCCATTTTTTTTTTTTGTTTGTTTGTTTATATCCTCTTTTTTTATTAAAAAGTAAAAAAAATCAACAAACTAAAAAAGTTACACTTAAAATCTATTAAAAGCGAGTTTATTTAATGATGTCTACTACTTCAGATCAGACTGTTGAGGCTATTGATAGCCATATCAGAGAACTATCAAACTCCAATTTAAATGTCAACTTACAACATGAAAAAAAAGCTGTTATAGAAGAAGTTGAGCCATTATCTATTAAAAAGTTTATAACAACAGAGGAAAAGCCTTCAACCCCTACTAAAGAAACTAAAACTACTACTGCTACTGCTGAAGAACCAACTCCTACTCAAAGCGAAGAAGAACCAAAAACTCCTCAAAGAAAGGTACATGCCACTTCTGTTGCTGAATCTCACTCCAATGCTTCTGATGAACATATTGATGATTTATTAAAAGAAGTTGAAAATATAAGAATTATAAGAGAAGCTGAACCTTCATCACCAATCAAATCAAACATCCGTGTAATTGAATCACCTGAATCAACATCAGCAACCAGTACAACTGTAAAGAAATGTATTCCAAATTCTATTTCACAAGCTCTTTTCAATAATAATAAGATTAAAGTAACTAAAATAAGAGGTGAAGATGTTCAAGCACCAAAGTTTATTGGTATGAAGGGTCCAGAAGACACTGCATCAAAGAAGAGATTTGAAGCTCTACAAAAGAAAGAATATGATTTAACAAAGAAGATATCTAAATTAAATAAAGAAATTGATTATTTAAATGAATTAACAGATTCTGCAAATGTTTCAACAGATTTAAAAGAATTAAAGAAATTAAAATATGCCATTGATAAATTACAAGAATATTTAGATAAGAAACAAAAGGAAAAATATGAAGTTGGTATTTTATTATCAAGAGCTGTTAGAAAGAGAGTAGATAGTGGTGAAAGTGGAACATTTTGGGTAAGTTGAGAACCATCCATTTTTTAAACAATTAAGATCATCAAACTCATCATGTATTATACCCTGTTATTTGTGGTTTTCTTCTTTCTTCTTCTTTTGTTTTTTTTTTTGTATTCTATTTGACTTTTAATGATTTCTGTGAATTCTACTTGTTTTTTCAAATCTTAGATGAAGACCACATAATGAAGATCAGTTATGACCATCTACTGATATACATTCAGGTTCTGAGATTCCTTTTATAAGTGAACATTTATGAACAATAATATTTTAATTATGAAACAAAAATTTGTAGTATAATTTCTATGTATTTATGCTTTTTTTTTTTTTTTTTATTCATACTATAACTTCACCATTTTTACTATAAAGATCAAGATTCTCAAGGTGTTCTAAAGTATCATTTTTTGGATTATAGACTTTACATTCTTTGAAAAGTGGGGTATATAGATGTAATGAAACAGCAGTTTTTCTAGCAGCCAAGTTTTTTAATTGATAATAACCTAATGAATCATTTATAAAAGAAACTGAATTTTCTTGTAATGAAGTATTATATTTAAATCTAATTTTTGGTTCAGATTTCTCCTTTTCAGTAAATATATTCTCTTGTAAATCACCTTTCAATACTTTGATAAAGGTATTTGATCCCATATGATTATGAATTCTTGATTCTTTACCTGGTTCCCAAACTAACAGATATAATGAAGCATTAGGTGTAAGCTGTTTAACTAAATTTATAGTATGAGTAATTAAAGAATCTTGATCTGATGATTTAGGTTGTCTTAAGGCATATTTTGACCATTCTTCAGGTTTTGATTCATAAAATCTTAATAAATTCATGATCTCTCTATTATTTATTTGATTTGAATCTCTATTTAATGAATTTATTAAATCATTACATAAATTTTCAAATGTATTTGTTTGTAAGATTGTATATTTTGGAGTTGATGAAGAAGAATAGTTTCTGGATTTGATGAATAATTGTGATCTTGGGAGAGTGTTTCCAATACTTCGTATCATTGTTGTTATTAGTTATTGATGTTGATATGAAGATAAAGATGAAGACATTAATTGATTGAAATATATTTTTCACCTTTGACACAAATTAATTATAGTGAAAAAAAAAAAAAATAAATAAGTGTTTAAATTTTAATTTTAATTACCACTTTAAAACACAATTCCTTTTAAGCTAGTTAAATATTAAATCACAGATATACTTCCATCAACTGAACAACTTCTTATTTCATCCCAATGAATCTAAGGAACTCACTTCACTCCGAAAGTTCTTTCTTTCTTTCTTTCTTTCTTTCTGTGTGTGTTCCTACCATTTTTACCCTTCTTAGAATTCCATGGAAAAAAAAAAAATCCTATAACCAACTAACGTTCACTCATAATTTGTTAAATAGACAGTCTATTTTCTATACAAACACTAGTTCCAGAAGGTCTCAATACAATCTAAGCATATTTGTGGAAAACAGATAAATATATTTGCTATTTAGAGCCAATTTAAATCCAAAACATAAATACTTATCAAAAAACAACAACAAAAAACGAGAAGAGTTTAAATAGAGAGTAAGTAAGTAGCTACAAACTTATTAGTCATGTCAAGAGTTCTTTTCAATAATACCATCAATGCTCTAAACCATGGTATATGCAGAGTTCAATACACAAGAAGAGCATTCATATCAATACCTAACAGAGTAAGATCACACAGAAATAATAATAATAATAATAATAAATCAAAAGTTCATATTAAAAAATTTCATGCAACTTCAGTTACTAAACATATTAAAGATCCATATGATACATTAGGTGTCAGTAAATCAGCTAGTGCATCAGAAATTAAGAAAGCTTATTATAAATTAGCTAAACAATACCATCCAGATATTAATAAAACTGAAGGTGCTGAAAAGAAATTCCATGATATTCAAGATGCTTATGAAATCTTAAGTGATGCTGATAAAAAGAATCAATACGATCAATTCGGTGCAGCTGGATTTGATAGTAATGGTAATGCACATGCTGGTGGTTCTCCATTTGGTAATAATCCATTCGGTGGCCAAGGAAGTCCATTTGGTGGTCAAGGTGGTTTTGGTAATATCAATTTTGAAGATTTATTTGGTGCAGCATTTGGTGGAGCTAGATCTAGAGGTGGTAATAGATCATCTTATGTCCAAGAATATAGAGGCGATGATGTTGAAGTTGTAAAGACAATTAGTTTTAAAGAAGCTATTTTTGGTATTAAAAATGCCAAAATTGATTATAATATTTTAGATAAATGTTCAAAATGTCATAGTTCAGGTTTAAAACCTGGTGCAACTAAGAAAACTTGTTCAGCATGTAATGGTACTGGTTCAACAGTTCATTATGTTCAAGGTGGTTTCCAAATGGCTTCAACTTGTATGAAATGTGAAGGTTCAGGTCAAAGTGTTAATCCAAAAGATGCATGTCCAACTTGTCATGGTGAAGGTGTTTCCCCAGCTCATAAATCCACAGAAGTTGATTTACCAGCAGGTTTAAGTGATGGAGCAAGATTAAGAGTTGGCGGTGAAGGTGATGCACCAAGAGTTACAAGTGGTCCAAATGTTAGAATCAGTAAAGGTGATTTAATTATTAGATTAAGAATTAAATCAGATCCAAGATTTAAAGTTCAAGGTAATAATGTTATTGTTGAAACTACTATTCCATATACAACTGCTATTTTAGGTGGTACTGTTGAAGTTCCAACTGTTGAAGGTCAAACCATTAGATTAAGAGTTCTATCAGGTACAGAAAGTGGTTCAATTTTAACCATACCTAACAAAGGTGTTCCAATTCGTAACAATATTGATACTCGTGGTGATTTGAAGGTTGTATTTAAGGTAAAGATCAGTAGACCAACATCTGCTGCTCAAACAGCATTATTGGAAGCATTAGCAGATTCAATTGGAGATCCAACAGCAAAGAGAACCAACCCAGAGTGGAAACCAAGTGCTACCAAGACTGAAGGTGAAGCTTCAACTGAGGCAGATCATCCATCAAACTTGAAAAAGATTGAAAACTTCTTAAGTGATGCATTCAAAAAGATCACTAACAAGAAGAATGATGACAAATAATCAAATCAAAAAAAAAATGATTTTCTAATTATGAACTCCAACCCATATATATTTAATATTCGTATACTGCATATAAAAACCAAATGTCTTTATACTTGTAAATAAACATTTTAATATCTAATATTTTATTCATTATTTTATTTTTTTTAATTATTAGAAAAAAATACCTGAAAATTTCAAAAGTTCTTAAAAAAAAAAAAAAAAAAAAAAAATTTGGAGGCGCGTTTCTTTTCAAAAAATCAAAAAATAAACAATTGAAAAAGGACCCTGATACTTTTCTCTATTCTGTTCAATATTCATCGTTGTTCTCCAAATTATCATCTCTCTAGACTCTCTCACTCTTTTTTGAAACTCTACACTCCTTAATACACTCCACCCATTTAAGCCAAAGGACCCATCTTCAAGCTTTAGTTTCAGGTCCACAATAAATAAATAAATAAATAAATAAAATAAACAAGATCAAAAGAAGAGAAATAATAACAACAAAATTTCAAGAATTTATACAAGATGAGTACACAAACAGAACCTACAGCTAAGATACAGAAACAAGAAACTCCTCAAAAGTCTCAATTGGAGAACAAAGATCAAGAAGAAGGTACTTCACAGGACCAAGATCAATTTGATGACGTTACTATCAACGATTTAACAATAACTAATATCAGTCCCAACAACAGTAATCAACATGGTACAAGTTTCAATTATCTTTACAGTAGAAAGAACAAGAGTGTTCAAAACGTTCATGAACATACTCCAAAGAGTGCTTCAACTTCAAATCTATTAAACAATTTTTCATCTGATAATTTGTTATTAAAGAAAAATTCCAAGAAAACATATAGTCCATCAAGAAGAAGATTAAAAGGTCAAACAAGTCCAGAATCAAAATATGGAATAGATATGTTAATAGATGATGATTCTGATGACGAATTTGATGAACACACTTCTATATATAATGTTCCAATGTCTCAATCTTTAGTACAATTAGCTACTCATGAAAAACCAATTCAATCTTCAACTCCTGATTCAACAAGAAATTCTTCAATTTTAAGTAATCATACAAATTCAAGTATTCATAGTAATTCTTTACATCTTAATCCAAATGAAACTCAAACACAACAACAAACTAAATTAAATTCTTTTGAAAATGGTTTAAGTGAATCAGAAATTGATGTCACAGAAAAAATTGAAATGGAATATGCTAAAAGTAAAGAAGTTCAAGTTAATCAAGAATCAAGTATAAGAATTCAATTTTTAACAAATATGGAAAGACCAAAATTAAATAAAGAATTAAAAACTTCAACTGATACTAAATTAAAAAAGAATTTTGTTACAAGTACAAGACCAACATTTTTACCTCCAAAGAATCAAGATGAAACTTATAAACATTTAAAAGAATTTAGATTATTAAAAAATAATGCTATAAAGAGTGAATTAAAATCTGAAAAAGAAAAATTAAAAAGTTTACAAAAGAAAAAGAAACAAACTGAAAAGGATATAAAGACTTGGGAAACTAAAATCTTACCAAATTATTCAAAAATGTTAGAATCAAGTTCAACAAGAGAATTATGGTGGAGAGGTATACCTAAAAAATTAAGAAAAATTATTTGGTTAAAACAAATTGAAAATTCTTTAATTAAACCTGAAATTTTAGAAATTTTAAAAGAACAATCAATAAAAATAATAAATGGTTCAAATGATTCAAATGATTCTGATTCAAAATTATTATCTCAAATTGATGAAGATATTCGTTGGACTTTCCCAGATTTAGGAATCTTTCAAACAAAATATTATGAACAATTAAGAGAAATTTTAATTCTTTATTCATTATTTAGAAATTATGAACAAGGTAAAGGTATAAGCCATTTAGCTGCTGTATTTTTATTTAATATTCAAGATGTTGATAAAAGTTTCATTTCTTTAATTGGGTTACTTCAAAGGGGTATGTTAAAATTATTATATTCTCATTATGAAAAACCTTTTGGTGATGAATGTCAAACTTTTTTAAAAACTTTTGAAGTTAAATTACCTGAATTATTTAATCATTTTAATAATGTTTTAAAGATGAGACCACAAACGTATTTGGAACCTTTATTGAAACCATGTTTTGCTAAACATCTATCATTAGAAGTTGTATCAAATATTATTGATGTTTATTTATTTGAAGGCGATACATTTTTATGGAGATGTATATTATCAGTATTTCAAAAAATTTCTTTCAAACTTTATGGTAATGAAAAAGAAATCATGGATATAATTGGTTGGGATGCTCTAGATATATTAAATAAAAAGAATGTCAAATGGTATAGATATCTTGATATTGGTGATGAAGATGACTTTTTGGGTTCTGCTAGAAAGATATTAAAAGATAAACATTAAGCTAATCATGAATTAAAAAAAAACAATAGTTAAATTAAAAATTTAAACATAAATAAATTATGATTTTATGAAGTAATGATTTCATTGAATTTTCAATTCTAAATCAATTAGCTAGAAAATATAGTTAAAATTAATAGCTGATTTTTTTTTTTAGTAATTGCATACACCAATAGACAATAAATAATATGTTCTAAACTTTACAAATGATTATCATAAATATAATTGTAGAAAAATTGAATTATTGTTTGTTTTATTAGTACATTAATATATATATATCTATATATATATATATATATTATTTATTTATTTATTTATTTTCATTCAAAGTTCCAACTAATTTCTTACCATCTTCTGCAGTCTTAACTCTTAGTACATATGTATCAACAGTTCCTTCAGGTGTAAACACAGGGAATCTGATATCATTACCTTTGCCAACAGCTTCATAGTTGACATCTTTATTTAATAATGAATTTAATAAAACTCTAGAAGAACCTTCAGCTCTCATTAACATTCTAACTTTTAAAGTTTCTCTATTCTTTAAGATTTTAAAATCACCTAAACCTTGTGTTTCATATGGACTTGTCAATTGATTTTGTTCACCTCTCTTTTTATTTTCTGCTTGCCAGTTTGGTATCAATTTCATTAATTTGGCTCTCTTTAAGTATAATTCATCTTCATCTTCTTCACCAGTCTTTTCATCGACTTTTTCATTCATTTCAGCTAATTTGAAATCACCTTTGACATCACTTTCTTCAACTTTTTCATCATTGGTATCATTAGTTGTTGTTGAACCAGTTGGTGCAGTAGTGGCAGGTTTAGCAGTGAATGCGAAGTTAAATGCAGATGCTGGTGCAGGTGTGGTTGAACTTGTAGTGCTACCGAATGAGAATCCACTAGTAGTTGGAGCAGTTGAACCAAACGAGAATGCTGGTTTAGCAGCTGAATCAGTAGTAGCACCAAATGAAAATGCTGGCTTTTCAGCTTCAGTTGATGTAGTAGATGCTGAATCTGATTTTTGAGTGCTTCCTAAATTGAAGTTTAAAGCACCTGTACTAGTAGTGGTAGAAGCTGGAGCACCAAAACTGAAAGCAGGTTTGGCTGCTTGAACATCTTCTTTCTTTTCTTCTGGGTTTGTTAAATTGATTGGTTGCGAATGGTTCCATGCAAAACTAACTGGGGCTGGAGCTGGAGCTGTAGCTGGAGTAACAGCAGTTGGTTTTGGTTCTTCTTTTTTTTCAGTAGGTTTTAATTTAAATATACTATCTGATTTCTTCTTTGGATCAGCAGCAAATGTAAAACTTGGACCTTTAGCTTCTGAATCTTGTTTATTTGTTGTTTCAGTAGTATTGAATTTAAATACAGCATCTTTTGAAACTGGTGGGTTAGCTAATGTGAATGTTGGGCCTTCAACTTTGATATCGTCATCACTATCACTGTCATTATCTGAAATAATTTCAACAACTGGTTCTTCTTTCTTTTCCTTAACAGAACTTGGTTCAGTTACAATTGGTTTAGCTGTCATATTAAATTCAAATGCTGGTTTAGTAGCTTCTTTTGAGACTTCTGCTGAAGTAGATTCAGTTGTAGTAGGTTTCTTTGGTTGTGGTGAGAATGAGAAGACTGAAGCTGATGGTGTAGTTGTTGATTGAAATGGTACAGCTGGTTTTTCAGAAGTTTGTGGTTTAAAGAACGATGTAATTGGTTTATCAGCTGAACCATCAGTAGTATAGTTAAAACTTAATGATGATGATTTTACGGTGTCATTATCAGTTTTCATTGGTGCAACGTTAGAAGTTGGTTTGGAAGTAGTTGTGGTTGATTTTAAATTTGA
This sequence comes from Ruyongia tratensis, assembly GCA_030564005.1. Lineage (NCBI taxonomy): Eukaryota > Fungi > Ascomycota > Saccharomycetes > Phaffomycetales > Wickerhamomycetaceae > Ruyongia > Ruyongia tratensis. The sequence continues at coordinate 4,665 of JAJMKZ010000335.1, read as the reverse complement.
ACTTGACTTTATTTCATTATAATAATCAATATATTTTGTTAAAATTGGAGATAAATTAACTAATGAATCTGATGTAATTTCTTCTTTTATTTTACCAAGGAAGTTTTCATTCAATGCTTTAATCTTTGATGCCTTCTCAGTTGATGAACTTGAACCATTTGTAGTTGTAGTAGTAGAATCTGAGAATAAAGGTTTAGCTGGTAAAGGACTATCAAATATTGTGGTTGATGGAGCAGTTGTAGTTGGTCCTTTTGCTAAGAAACTAAAACCATTAACTTTAGGTTTTTCAGCTGCTTGGTCATTTGTAGTTGAGGTTGGTTTAAAACTTGAGAATGCATTGAAACCTGTTGATGAAGTATTTGTTGTAGATTCCTGTGGCGCAAAACCAAATGTGCCATTAGATGATGAGCTTGGAGCTGGACTTAAAGCAGACATCTTATTTAATCTTCCCTTTGGACGTAAGATTTTTCTCTTAGCTAAGACATCTGCAGAAGCTTGAACAGATGGTTCTGGAGCATCTCTATCATCATCATCAAACTCAGCTAAGTTCTCTCTTGTAACTTGTAAATCAGCTCTACGTTTTCCTGACATCCTATGAATATATTATTTCTTTAAAATTTCAAAAGTTATCCTTAAATGAACAGTTCTAATATTTAGTCTAAGTCTAAATAATAATTCCCAAGTGATAATTAGTTAATATATTTAAGTAATATTATTATACCGGAAGATTTATTTAGCAAAGAACTAGACAGCTTTTATTAAAGAATCGGTATCTAATAACACATAAATCTTTACCTCTTGTTTTTGTTTTTGTTTTGATAATTTTCGAGAATTTCAAACAAATAATTTGAAAAAACCAGTGAATAATTGTTTTGTAGATTTTTTTTGGCAGAATTTGTCACTAAAAGAGTGATAAATAGGTTGAATAATGAGGTAGAGTGGATAATACAAAGTAATAGTATGATATAGAATCATATTATGATACACTTATAAATAAGAATCCAAAATTCAGTGGTTTAATTGTCTTTGAATTGAATTAGTTATACTTTTTGTGTTTTAATAGAGGTAAAATATTAGGGCTAAAACATTTTTTGAAACACTCACGTGATTCAAATATTTAGGGCTTTCTGAAAAATTATTGTGACTGCTGAATTTTCCAATTTTTATTTTTTTGTACTGCAAACAGAGCGGAGATGTAGGGATGTCAGCTCTTAGTGACACGTGAAATTATTTTGTATAGTGTATTTTTGGCAGAGGACTCTCACGAATAAAAAAAAGTTGAAATTAATTGAAGGTTCTCTTTAAACACTTTTAATAAGGATATCAAGAATCGGTCACATTAACACAAAGTAAGTGGTTACAAAACCTGTCAAATCATAATAAAACAACAATGTAAGACCAACATATATCACACACTTCATGTAAACTATATTGGTGAATTGGAACATTATATTTGTTAAAATTATTGTTAAAGAGATTAATAATTATATCATTAAGGGAATCAAAAATTAAACAAGTAAATTATTCATTTCAAGTACAAAGAAAAAAAGAAATCAAAGAACTACATTCATTTAAACTATAAGAGAAAAATTATAAACATTGTAGATAAAACTGTATTGATTATTGGGTTATTGTTAAATTTATATTATGATGGAAACATTTGAAACTATGTAAAGAAGAAGAAAAATATACTAACAAAAGATTAACTTATTATAGATGCCTCCAAAAATTCAACAATCCAAAGCTGCTAAAGCCGCTGCTGCCATGGCTGGTGGTAAGAAATCCAAGAAGAAGTGGTCCAAAAAGAGTGTTAAAGACAGAGCTCAACACGCTGTTATCTTAGATCAAGACAAATATGACAGAATCATCAAGGAAGTTCCAACTTTCAGATACATTTCAGTTTCAGTCTTAGTTGATAGATTAAAAATTGGTGGTTCAGTTGCCCGTGTTGCTATTAAACAATTAGAAAACGAAGGTTTAATCAAGCCAGTTTCAAAACATGCTACCCAAGCTATCTACACCAGAGCTACTGCTTCAGATTAAATCAATATTTAAGTGCTTTTACAATATTAGGTATTTAGGTTGAATTAATTATAATGTTTTTATCATAAAAAATAAATCATAATCTGTAGTTTTTAAATCGTAATTATTCTATATGTCCAAAAACACCTTCATCTCACTTCATATTTCAAAAGTAAAATGTTAGCCCTAATTTTATATTTTGTTACCCTTAAAAATTTATCTTTGTGAATTTTTTATATTTATTTCAACATTTTAAGAAATTGAAAACTTTTTTTTTTGTGTATTTTTTTTTTTTTACTTCTTTACAACTTTCAACTTTTATTTAAGAAAGTATTTTGGTTCATTCAATGTTTATTGGTTTCAATGGTACTTCACAGTTGTAAAGCTGTTGGAACTATAATCATTTTGAATGTCGTGAATCATTATCTTTTTTTTCATCAACTTTTATTTTTCTTCACAAAAGGGTATGCTTCCAACTTTTTTTGAACACAACCAACTTATAATTCATATAGAAATCATTGTGGAAAAAAAAAAAAACAGTCTTTTATCTTTTAGATGATTATAAAATTTATTGGGAATCTCTCTGAGGAAGTATATGCAGGAACAAATAAATTTTTAGGAATTCTTCGTTTATGATTTATGAAGATAACATAGACAATAGTTTTTTTTTTTTAATATGATTTCTATTGATATTAAATTTGTTGTCTCTATGAGTTTTAGAGTAATTTACTAACAAAAGATTTTCATAGTATGTTTTTCTTATACTATTTAATATCTTTCTTTTTTGATTTATCATTCAAATTTTTTCTCTCAAATTTTCATAAATTGCTTTAAGATTTCATTGATGATATTTTAACCTCTTTATCTAGGTGAAAAATTAATGTGCCATGGATAAAACATGCATCACCATCTGAATTCTTTTTTAGAAATTTTAAAGTACATTTTGTTTATTTGTTAGAATGATATATCATTTTGATAATTAAATTTCAAGGTCATAAAAACTAACATTGTTTTAAATAGTTTCTATATATTTGTTTTTGACTTTCGTCTGATTCCTAAAAGTCATTTCATAAATGGTATGTCTATATTTTGATAATTCATATTAGTTCTAAGTGAAAGATTTTTTTTTTTTTTCATAAAATATTATTCTGATGATAAAACTTATTTTTCAGTTCTGCTTCTGAGAGTAATGAAGATAACCCTTTTACCAAAGCTCAATTTCTGATAATAATATTCTAAGAATTTTATATCTTTCACTTGTTACTAGTATTAAGTTTAATGTTGTTTTGTAAACATTAGTTACTAACATCAAATTAAATGTAAATTAGTTTGTTAAAATTATATAAGATTAACAAAAAAAATATACATACCCTTTATTTATAAATTTTTTTCATTCTTTTTTTTTTTTTTTTTACAAGTAATAAACTAAACGATGATTATTTTACTTAAATCAAAATAAAAGTACAACATAAATTAATGTTTTATACAACATATGTTTTATTTATTTTAGTTAATATAAAACACAAATATAAATTTTCCATATTAGTATTTAACGTCTTAGTCCTTTAAGCTCAAGATAGAATGTAGCAATATCATTATGCTCAACAAATCTTTAGGACTGATATGTAGACTGTTGTTGTTGTTGTTGTGAAGCTTGTTGTGAAGCTTGTTCTTGTTGAAGCTTTTGAGCTCTTTGTTGTAATTGAGCTTGAGCTTGTTGAACATTTTGATTTTTTAATGGTGATGTTGATTGTTGTTGTTGTTGTTGTTGTAATTGTTGTGGTTGAATTCTACCATTATCTGTAGAACTTATATTTGAAGAAGTTTTTCTTGAGAAACCTGATGAAAATGTTTTGACTGATGGAATACCTTTAAATATATCAGATTTATTACTAGTAGTTGCATTTAATGGAGCTGATTGACCATCAACTTGATTATTAACACCTTTTTGTAAAATTTTATTATCATTTTGATGAGAAATTGTTGATTTATTAATAGTTGCTTCATGATCAAAATAATTTAATATAGTAGTCTTTGTTTGATTTCTTCTAAATTCTAAAAATTCTTTAATTTTATCCCATTTTGATCTAATCTTTTCAGATTGTTTTGCCATAAGTTTTTCATCTAAAAATTTAACAATTCTTAATAAGAAAACTTGTGTATATGGTGAAAATTGAATTCTTAACCAATAAAGTCCAATATAAAGAGCTAAAGCATAACCAGAAGTACCTCTAAACAATAGAGTATCTACAAATAGAGCAACAATGACAATTAATTCTGAAGAAGTAATTAGATCAGCTAATTTATTTTCAAATTTTAAAATTGCTTGAACTTTATAAAATGAACTAATTTGTAAGACTGAAATACAATAGAAAGGAAGTAATTTAAAAGCTGAATTTCTAGTAAATAACCAAATAGTAGCTAAAACCATATTTTGGAAATTTTCTGTAGCTAATAAAGTTTGATAATTTGGAATAACTGAACCAAATGTTGTTAAAATTGTAATTGAATAACTTAATAAAACACCAATAAAACTAAATCTATAACATATTAGAGGAGTCCAATACCATTTCTTTAAAAACAATCTACTGAACCAGAAGATCAAATAGAGGGCACCAAAGAATAAAGTTAGACCATGACCAC